>CM021109.1:364851956-364862842 GCA_007115665.2 Sequoiadendron giganteum
AAGAAGATGAAAGTCATGCCTCCGTCGTCATACGCTGAAGCATATAATCGAGCGATGGATATAGAAATCGAAAACAAAACATCCTCTCGAGGGAAACAGAAGATGGATGACAAGGAGAGTACAAACACAGCGACGGTGAATCCAAGACCGTACAAGTACTCAGAAAAGATATGATGCGAATGATGAAAGAATTGCAGGCCAACAAAGAGAGTACGAGGGAAGCACGAGACTTGTGGTGTATGGAGTGCAATGGGGAAGATCACACAAAAGCGAACTGTTCGAAGAAGATGTTCTGCGATATCTACCAAGTTATGGGACATTCCATCAAGGAATGCCCATACAATTTGAGAGCAAGGGGTACGCAAGTACTCTCCACTCAAGGAGAACCATCAACACCGTTGAACACACCCCCGAAGCCCCAGTATGGTAGCAATGCATCCCCTGGAGGTTACCAAAGCAACAAAAGTCCGAGAAACAAGATACAGTATGATGGTAAAGGAAGACCCATGATACAATGTCAAAACTGCAGTGAATGGGGCCACTTCACCAGGGACTGCCATAAAGGTCAAGGTTTGGGAGGAAGATTGTGTAAGTGGTGTGGACCAAGCGAACATGAAGACAATGAATGTCCCAAGCAAAAGGGCATCCACATGTTGGAAGTGGAAGAACAAGAGGTACTGGCGATCACCAGAGCACAAGCGAAAAAGGCCACATATCTAGAACCACGTATGGAGAAACAAAGGGTGAAGGAAGCAAAAGCAGAAGTGAAACTGGCGATGATGAAGGAAAACAAAACACCTCTGGAGAAGCCAGGCACCTCTCGGTGGTCGAAGGCGGAAACCAATATCGTATGGCAGGTACTACAGACCATTGTATCAATAAAAGTAACTGACCTTCTCCAGACTCTGCCGCAGTTGGGACTAGCGATCACAAACATCGTCAAGGATGGCGAGCAACCGCGATTAGAGGACTGAAGGCAAGAATTGGTACCAAAACCACCACCGTACGATGAACAAACCATTGACTGTCATGTCCCCCGAAATAGTAGCATTGAGATATAAATCATCGAAAACAAGATAAAGAAATTACATATTAAAAACATTAACTATTTAATATTATTATAATTATAATTATTAAAGATAAAATTATAACTTTAAATATTAAATATAATATTGTAATTACCAAAAATGCAAATACTAAATATTATAGTCATAAAATAATATATTGGCAATTCATTGTTATTATTTTTTAATGATTAAAAGACGAAATGTTAAAATACAAACATCAAAAATAAAATAATAAATATAATCTAAAAATCATTATAAACATTAATGATAATATTATTATAAATGTTCTTATCAAAATAAGACATAAGTATCAATATAGACATCATATATAATTAATTCTGATCTTAAAATAATAGAAATCGAATCAGTAAAAGGCTAAAGCGATTCATTTTAAAAGGGCATCAGGTCATACAAAAGGAAGCTTAAGTAGGCAGTAATTAAAAATAAATTAAGGCAGCAATCAAAGCTACCAAAGGGTGCGATGGAGTGGGACAAGTCACGACCTTCCAAAGATGCCTTTTCACACAGCCGTGAGGTATAAATGAAAGCATACTCAGCAAGAGATGAAGATATCGAGGGAGAAGGGAAATAAAGAGAGAATATAAGAATATATTCTAAACCAAAAAAACACACCGAATTATTTATGGAAGGTAGAAAGGACTGAAAGATGTCTTGAAAACAGATTTGAAGAAGAGTTGAATAAGGGGAAATGGAATAAAACAGTCAGCAGCAGTAAATATTATTATAAATATAGATATATTTACATGGGAACTAATAATATAAATATATACATATAGAATATAGATATTATTACAAAATGAAATATAAATATTTATTAGAAATAATGATATATACATATTTATACAGAATATATATATATATTATTTATGATTGTGCAATAATGATGCTTGGAGTAATTATTGAGCCTTATAAGTAATTACGATCTTAATATAAAAATGAATAGATTATATTTATTTATATATGTTTTTTGATCAATCAAATGTAAGGTTGAAGGGAGGAGATTAAGGAATAAGGAGACATGAGAATACACAGCAAATCAGGTGATGTACTCACTTAGCAATAACATTTAGCATATTTTGAATAGAAGAAACTGATATTGCTAATCTGATTATTGGTTTAATGCTTTTTTTGATGTTATCATGATGAAATGATATTAATATGGACTTAAAGAATCAATGATAAATGAAAATGTATTTGATTGTTTAAAAGATTGTCTTCTCCGTGTTTGTAACTCTATTAGGGAAGGAGAGCCATGGGTCGAGTGGCGCATAAAAACCCCACTTGTGATTTTGCTATGGCCATGGAGGGGTTGTAGGCCTAGGCCACTTTGACTTTATGGTTCCTTTCCTCTAATAGGGCAAGTGTCTTCCGAGCTGCTGCCATGAGTGGGGAATGCAGGTACTAAGCCGCTAAGAAAGGAGGATTGTGATGGACAACCTCCCATGCTTGACATGAGGGCTTCAGGGCGGATCCACCTATGGCACTCCTCTTATGTCTACCTAACTGCATTTATGATTATGTTTATATTTTGGACATCTAGATATTACTGCTAACAGATATATGTGTATGTGGAAATGTGTTAATATGGTGAATGCAGATTTCATTCCGAGATTGTTTGATAGAGAGAATGTTCCTTGGGAAAGAAAAGGAACCCTAAACCTAATCAACAAATGAATTCTAGGGCAACGAGCGAATTCTAGGGCAAGGTTGGGTAAGGGACATTTCATTGACCCCGTACTACTGATAGCAAACATCAGGAAGATGCTTGCGGTTGTTCAGATGGAGATCGAAGGGAACATTTTGACAAATACTATCATGACAGAGGATCAAAAGTCAATGTACTACCTGAAGACACATGGAAGAGTCTTAGGAAGCTAACACTTTGGCCACCGACATTCCAACTCGTCGGTGCCGATCAGCATAGCATCAAACCGTTGGGAACGCTGATGGCACAAAAGGTGGTGATCGGAACACAGCCATTCCTACTGAACTTCGTAGTCATTCCATTGCAAAGGAAGGCATACGATGCATTGCAAGGACGAGGATGGTTAGTGGCAACCAGGGCAAATCATAATTGGAAGAGGAACGCACTCTCAATCGAGGACAACAGGCAGAAGTACGTCATTGACTTGAAGAATCGGGCTATGAGCAAAGAATTGGCTTCCTTCGAATCAGAATTGGATGGAGGTGACTCGGATTTCGACGAAGGAAGGCAGGCGATGGAATTGAACATCAATGGCGTACTCGAACTTGAGAGTTGCTCAGAGGACAAGACAAGCTCATTGAATGGGTTGTTTCACTGGTAAATGGAGGATTATGAGGTGTTCCATTGAGAGTGTAACATGCTACAGATCGGAGAAATCCAAGAACAAGAGAAGCAGGGCACATCCAGCCTGATGAGTCTAGTTAATGACTTAATTTTAATGGGGGTTTATTATCTATTTGTTGTTATTACCTTAGATTTTGACACTTGATTATTGGCATTTCCTATGTTATTTCGTCAAAACCATAGACATTGGGCATATGTTTATCTTTGTGACCTTTAAATGACATTAACATGACATGCAAATTATCTAAGTTAATTTTACATGTGGATTAATAAATGTTACTTTATGATAGTTATAGATATGCAATTGTTTGTGTGTGCTAATATTGTTATGCAGATATAATTAGAAGCCTACAAAGTTGAGGAAGATTCTGCCAGCTGGTTGGTTGCCATGAAAGTCAAGAAGGTGGTCATTAAGAGGTCAATGGAGGGAAAATCCTGGTTCGAATTAAAGAATATAACTGCCTTGTAAATGATCATGTTTGTTGGTTGAGAAAATATAGGAGTTGTTGTTATGCTAGATCTACATCAAGGCAAGATTGACTTGACCAGATTCCACGCATGCATAACCTCCTTTCCTTTTCTTATGCTTTCCATAAATGGCATCCTAATTTGTTGGAGTTGACCACCTAGGTTGTTAGTTAGTTAGTAGTTTCTCTTTCTGTAAATAAGACTCGGATACACCTTCTTAGAAGGTTGATTGATCTGATGTTGTACTCGCACTTCTAGGTTTTCAAAGTAATACAGCTATGTTACTGTTCCATTGTAATTGCACTTTCAATGAATAAAATGAAGTTATAAGTTTACTGCATCTAAGTTAGTTTCGAGGGAGACTCATCCAAGGGGGGCCACTTGGTGAGGATTCCATCTATTAGCTCAATCGTTATTTTCCTGTTCAGTAATAGTTTCAATTCTGGCAAACTGTTTGTTCCTACAACCACTAGAATTTCATTTTGTGACTGTTCCTGCAGCCAAAGTAGATAGAGTAGTTTCCTGTCTATTTGCTAAGATTTCTACTTTTATCATGTATTTCAGTTCAGTATAGTTGTTGGTTGATGTTAAGTACTTATGTTACTTCCTTTCAAGCAATTTAATTTCAACATTATATTTTTCCTAGTTGTAGAATGAATAGGCAACAATAGAAACCTAGTGCACATACCGTGCTGACCCATTTCAAGTTTACGTCCCTGGTTTGACAATTAAATGAACCTTCATGATGAGAAAGATAGCTACTCGGTGCAGATGTCCAGTCTCTGAGTTACAGCTTTAAGGGCTTAGTTATTGAGTCATTAGAGAGGTCCAACATTTTTGGCGCCAATGCTAGGGATGGTGTCAAACTAGGAAGTATTTTGGAGTCATTTTAAGTTTCTTTCTTGTTTTTGGTATTCAAAAGTTTGTTTTTAGCATACCCCCTTCAGCAAATTAGGTAAAGACCCACTATTCTTTCACCAATTCTTTGTGCGAGTTGGCTGAAACTGAGTAATACTGCATGCATGGGGCTAGGAGAAGAGATGCTTTTGGGAGGTTCCTTTCTAATTACCCTAACCTTGATAACCAACTAGTTGAGTTTCAAAATTTGCCAAAAGAAGAAGTTGCAAACCCTTTTGCTGAGGCATTTCCAGATTTGGCCAGCTCTAAAACCTCTTCTGAAGAACAAGCTGCCCAAAATCTGATAGAGAACCCATTTGCTCTGATAGTCCAACAAACAAACATGGTTGCTCAGCCAACTTGGCCTAATCAGCCAACCTTTCATTTCCCCGTTCCTCCACAAAATGATGTTGACAACAGAACATTCCCGCTTCAGCTCTTCCTAAGTTCTATGGGCTTGTAACAAAGGACCCAGATACTTTTCTATTTGAATTTGATACCCTCTGCAGAAGCTATGATTACACTACTGATGCTCATAGGCTTAAGTTGTTTCCTACTACTTTGAAAGAAGTTGCACTAAGATGGTTTATGAGCTTAGGAAGGAATACTATAAACAGTTGGGATGAGATGAAGGAAAATTTTCTTGAGAAGTATAAAGAATACTGTGGAGGTAGTGATATGAGAGGAGGTGATATCTTCAGAATGCAGCAGAAGGAGGATGAAAGTTTGGAGGACTATTTATCAAGGTTCCAGTTTAGCCTGGAGAAGTCTCCACACCATGCACTCAATGAAGAGTCTCAAAAGTTGCTCTTCCTTAGAGGAATTAGTGAAGCTTGTGCTGATGCTCTAGATTTGATAGGAGAAGGAGATATCACCCAAGTACCTTGGGAAAATATTACAAAATTATGTCAGAATTACTCCAGAGCAGCTATGAAGAAAGGGAGAGGTTACTAGTCCTTTGTGGGTAATTTTTTTGTTAACAGAGTTTCAAGGATGGAAATCACTCACCTATTGTCAGACTTCATGTAGGACATCATAAATAATATGGCAACTCAACTAGATACGCTTCAAGCAAAGAAGAAACATGAGGAGGCAGAGGCAATGTTGGCAGAATATTGCCCTCATTGCAGGCAAAGAAAGGATTCCAAATGTAAGATGGTGGCCAATATTGACAACAAGAACATTCCACCTAAATTCAAGCCAATTGAGGGCGATGAAGATCAAGTTTTTTATGTTGCACAAAGAAGGTCGTGGGCTCCAAGACAAGGTATGCCACTAGACCCATTATCATTTAATGGACCTTACATGAATTCTTATGCATCTGGTAGTCAATGGCAGCCCCAATATCCACCAAACTTTGGAGGTTATCAACCTCAACCTTGGAGCAACCCTCAAAATACCTAGCCTAATTACCAAAATACTCCACCCCGGTGGTAGCAAAACTAGGGGAATTGGCAGCAACCTCTAGGAAAATGGCAATAGACATCCCAATGGAGAGGAGGGCAGCAATGGCCAAACCAATCAACTAGTTACATGCAGCCACCTCCACAGCCTCAACAACTTGCAATAATGCCCCCTGCTAACTCAAATACTAGCACACCTAGACCTACTCAATTACCAGCTCAACCCACACCCAACCCAAATAACAAACCACAACAACAACCAGTCTATTATGCAAATCCAAACCAATATCCTACTTATGCTGCGAGTTTGAGTAACATCCACCTACGTTCAGAAACCACTTTGCCATCACCTTCCACTCCTCTTATTACCAAGCTTCCTGTGGAAGAGGAGGTACATCAAAATCTACCTCATGCACCAGCTCAGTCAAGTGTGCCTACCAATCTTGAACCACCATTTCCTCAAAGGTTAGAAGTTGTTAAGCAAAAGGAGGAAGCAACCTTTGATATCTTGGATCAGCTGAAACATGTATGTGTTAAGATACCTTTGTTCCAAGCCATAAAAGATGTTCCCATATATGGTAAGGCAATAAAGGAAGCATGCCTTAAAAAGCCTGGAAGGAAGAAGAAAGACCCAATCACTGTCCATGTAGTAGGGCAGTTGGCTGACATCATGCTTGGGAAAGTCATTGTTCCTAAGTACACTGACCCAGGCAGTCCTGTAGTTGAAGTCATCATAAATGGGATCCAAGTCAAGAATGCTCTAATAGATTTAGGAGCAGCAATTAATGTGATGACTAAGGATATCTTGTAGCAACTGAATGTTACAAATCTGAGACCTACTCCTACGGTCCTGCAACTTGCTGAAAGTTCTAATGTCAAACCTGATGGTGTAGTAGAAGACCTTGTTGTTATTCTAGACTCTTGGGAATATCCAGTGGATTTTATGATCCTTTCCCCTAAAGGTACATTAGGAGGGTATCCCATCATTTTGGGAAGGCCATGGTTGGCTACAGCTGATGCCTACATTGGGTGTCAGAGAGGAGACATGACTATTTCTGATGGCAGAAGTACTAAAAAGCTTGCTCTTTATCCTCCTGCTCAGCCATCCCATGATATGGATAACCCTGTCTGGCCTAATGTTGGTGAGGAAGTTGAGGAGATCAATTCAGTAGTGCAACTCATGATGATAGGCAAAAGTCCTTTCCCGCAGCTACAAGAAGAGGATGAAATATTGTCAAATATAATCACGAACAGTTATGAAATGCATGAAGAATCACGTGCTATTGAGTCTAGTTCAGTTGATCCATTGCAGACACTTTTTCCTGCTCTTCCTGCACCAGAACTTACTGCAGCAACTGGTATGTCTCATACATTGCTGCCACACGAATTAAAAATGCCATGCCTCAATGAAACAACTATGATAGAGTTGATAACACAAGTGCAAGTTTCAGAAGGTAAACATTTAAAAATCAATAGCAAGCTTACTAAGGAGCAGCAGATATCTCTGACAAATTTGTTGGAAAAACATCAACCTGCATTTGCATTGGATTACCATGACATGAGAGGGTTAGACCCTAAACTCTGTACTCACAAGATCGACATCAGAGATGATTGTAAACCTGTAAGATAGCCACAAACAAGAATCAATCCTGCATTAAGAGAGATTGTAAAAGGAGAACTGCAAAAGTTATTGGATGTTGGATTCATTTATCCTATCTCAGACAACCAATGGGTGTCTCCTTTGGTGATTGTGCCTAAAAAGGGAGGTACATGGAGAGTTTGTATTGACTATAGAGAGTTAAATTTTTCCACCAAAAATGACCACTTTCCTCTTCCTTTTATAGATCAAGTATTGGATTCACTTGCAGGAAAGAATTATTTTTCCTTCTTGGATGGTTTCAATGGCTATAATCAAATACAGATTGCACTTGAGGACCAAGAGAAGACAACTTTTACCTGTCCTTGGGGCACTTATGCCTATTCAGTGCTTCCATTTGGTCTCTGCAATGCACCTGCAACTTTCCAAAGAGCAGTCATTAGTATCTTTTCAGATATTTCACATGAGTGCATGGAAATCTAAATGGATGATTTCACAACTTATGGTGCTGATTTTGATGAAGCATTAGAAAACCTCAGGAAGGTTTTGCAAAGATGTGAAGACCATAATCTGTCTCTAAACAGTGAGAAATGCTTTATGATGATGCAAGGAGTAGTCCTTGGCCATTTCATCTCTCAAAAGGGAATTCAGGTGCACCCAGCCAAGATTGAGGTAATTACAAATCTCTCTATTCCTGCAAAGCAAAAAGATGTTAGGAGTTTTGTGGGTCATGCTAGCTATTATAGGCGTTTCATCAAGGATTTCAGTAAAAAAGCAGCACCACTCTATAGTCTTTTGACTAAAGATGCTGAGTTCCAATGGACGAAAGATTGTGACAAAGCACTTTTTGCTTTGAAGGAAGCCTTAACTCATGCTCCTGTGCTCAAAGGTCCTAATTGGGAACTCCCTTTCCATATTCATACAGATGCATCTGATTATGCCATAGGAGTTGTCTTGGGACAAAAGGAGGGAACCATTGAGAATGCAATCTACTTTGTCAGCAAAAACCTCCGAGCAAAGTTTAATTACATTGTGACAGAAAAGGAGATGTTGGCAGTAATATATGCCCTCAATAAGTTCAGACACTATATCACTGGGTATCAGATCTTTGTCCATACAAACCATGCAGCCATAAAGTATTTAATGAATAAGCCCTTAATTACAGGAAGATTAGCAAGATGGTTGTTGCTCATGCAGGAGTTTGATATCATTATCATAGACAAGCCAGGGAAGGCAAATGTTGTAGCAGCCTTTCTCTCAAGGTTGACAACATCTGAGGACACTCAAGTCATTGATGACTCCTTCCCTGATGAATACTTATTTTCCATCAGTATCCACACACCTTGTGAAATGTGCTGGCCAATTTTTTTCAATTTTTAACACAACTAATTTCACCCGTTAACATTAGTGGAATCATAAACCAGCTAAAGGGAACCCTTTCTCTTTCTGATCAACCCAGATCCCAGTGTGGGCAAGGTGAGAGAATACTCGAAAGGGGATCGTTAGTATAAAACTGAAACTGCAGTAACGTAACTCTAACCAAGAATGCGCCCTAAGACCCGATGTGGGAGGAGGGGCGAGCATATGGTCAGAGGATCCCTATGCACTGTTGAACTGAAAGTAACTCTAACCAAGAATGCATCCTAAGACCCGAGGTGGGAGGAGGGGCGAGCATATGGTCAAAGGATCCATGAGTTGTGTGACGGCTCAACCGATCAGCAATATGATGTTACAATGCATTACAAAAAGTAACTAGGCGGCTTGCCGACCTCTTCCACTTTTCAACGGGTAGTATAGAAAGGTAAGTACAGAAATGAAAGATTAGAGCAAGACCAGTCTCCTCCACAATCGTGAGAATTATAACGTGCTTAGCAAGAAAAGTAAGATAGCTAACAGTACTACTGTTCAGCTGTACAATTGAAAGAACTCCTGCCAGATCAATGTTTTTTCAATGTCTCAATGCTTCAATTATAGAATATGTCTCTCAAATGCTCAATATGACTTAAGAACTCAATTCCAACCCAAGAGATGAACTTCCTAAGTCTGATATGACAGAACTAGCACATAAAATACCATAACCAGCAACTACAAGACCCAATAAAAAGCTCACAAAATGCTCAATACCCAACCAATTGACTTGAAATCAGATGCAATAGTTCCTAGACAAGTTGGCGCCCAAATTCCAATAGCTAGACAACATCAAATAACCATATTTTATTTTGCACAGAAAACAATGCAGCTGCAAAAGGTCCCTCCAAGAGGGGCGATTTCTCTTAAAAATTCGTTTCTTTGAAATAAAATCTGCAAATTGACAGGTAGGGTCGCCCCTAGCAAAGAGATAGATTAGTAAAATACCCAAAACGATACAAAATTTACCCAAAGACTTCTAAGAAAAAATGTCATTCAGCAATACAAAACCAGCAAACTCAAAAACTCATGAAAGTCTCACAAAACTCCATTACAATGACTCAATCTGCTTCTCAAGACAAGAAACAGCCTCTCTCTCAGTTAGTTGCTATCTCTCAAGCAAGAAACTAAGCCTAGCTAGGGGGTATGCATTCCCCGAAGCACTCACTCACCATTCCGGCAACATAACTTTGCAGTAGAAAAGAGATGATCAAAAGAAGAGAAGTGGCTTCTTTTTATAAACTCAACAAGGCATCTCTAGAAGCATTTAGAAGGTACGCCCAAACAAGGAGTCAACCCAATTCAAAATTCTAAGTTGACTCATTCCTCCCTCAAAGTTGGCATCCAATTCCTTCTGATGAAATATTTCAATTTTTAAAACAATTATCTCTTCCTCAAGTTGGCGTCCCATTCTTTAAGGTCAAACTTTATCAATTGAGAAATATTTCACTTAAGCCTCTTGATGAGGCATCCACCCATGAAGTCCCCTTTTTAAAACAACTTAAAGTCATGAAGCTAGGCCAAGGGGTTATAGTATTAAAATATAACATTATTTTAATTAAAATAACTTCTCTCCAAAAAATGCATCCAAGAGCCAAACTCAACACTACCAACTGAACTGCTTGAAGAGGAAAGCCAAATGTACTGATGCCAACAGGACCACTGCCAGAAATAGAATTTACTAAAAATAGTAAATT
>CM021109.1:364862942-364971020 GCA_007115665.2 Sequoiadendron giganteum
AAATTTTCGCTACACTTAAGCATTTTGAAGAAATGAGTCAAGATACTGTTAAATCTGTCAAAAAAGGTCAAAATTGGGTTTTGCATGTCTTGCATGGGGGTCAAAAACTTGAAATTTTCAAAATCTGACAATCTAGGTTGGTCCAAAACGATCAAACCAACAATACCCAGATTTCAGTTTTTCATCCCTAACTTTTAGGAAAATTTCTATTTTTAGCAGTTTTCTAAAAATAGAAACTTTTTCTGGGTTTTTTTGGGTTTCTTACGAAACGGATACTTGTAAAATTTTCTAAAAATAGAAAATTTGGCCTTTAGGGTTAAGACTGATTTTGATTGGCTTAAAATACTTCCTCATCAGGCTGGTGCACTCAAAATCACGAAAAGATCAGTTTTACTCTACTGGGTCTATTCTGCTTTTTCAGAAGCTTTTTCGGAGATCCAAGGTCATCAATGGAGGTCAATCAGCTGCCAAGCGTCAGAATCAAGCATCCGGGCATCAAACAGAGACTGTCAATGAACGACGTGCTCGAAAAACGAGGAACCGGCAAAGGTAGTTTGAAAAATGAAAAATGCCAATTTTTGTCTAAGTCTGGAGATTTCAGGCGCCCCAATCAAGAAGAGGCGCCCATGCTTCAATGCCTTAGTCAATTTTTCATTCCGACAATCAAAACCATGGAAGGCACGTTTAACAAGGTAAAAAGTTGAAAAGATAAATTTTTCTAACACTGCCAGCCATGGGCGCCCCAAAAGGAGATACGCCCAGCTTTTTAAGAGGCCAAAATCCAGAATTAGGGTTTCTGCCTCCAGGCCAATGTTGCTCAGAATCATCTCGTCTCCGCAACGAATCAGCCGGCACGTTTGTCAGATCATCTAGCCACCGGCAAATCAAAGACAAACAGGGGTCACGGAGAGATGTTTTGAAGACGAAGAACGAGGAACAAATAAAATGTCTAAGTCGAGAGGAGATGAGCGCCCCTGAAGGAGAAGGGCGCCTAAACTTTTGAGAGGTTAAATGATCAAATTTGCAGAAGACTCCTCCAGCACAACTTCATCAAACTGGATCGAACTCTCCAACGAATCCATCAACTCGTCCGTCAGAGTCAGCAGTCATCAAATATCGCCAGGCGAATAGAGGAGAAAAGTGTGAGAAATGGCAGGAGTTGAAAGCAACAGTGAAAATCCAAAATAAAAACTAACTCTGGAAGCTATGGGCGCCATACCTCAAGAAGGGCGCCTAGGGTTTTGAGCCACCAGAAGTTAATTTCCGGAGACGAGGCATCCAAAGGACCCCTTCCAGAATCATCTCAGCTATCCAGTGAACTCGTCAGCCAGTCAGTCTGATCAACACAGCACTCAAAATCACGAATTCATCTGAGGGTCAGAAGACAAGCATAAATTTGAATATCATGAAAATGGCTAACTCTGGAGAAAATGGGCGCCCTTATCAAGGATAGGCACCCGACATTTCGAAGGGACAAATGAAGTTTTTAGCAGATGACGTCTCCAGAACATAGTTGTCAGATTCGATCAGGCTCCGCAATGGAATGTTCAGTTCATTCATCGAATAAATCGGGAAGCCAGGAGACAGAGCTGAAGCGAGGTTAAAAAATGAACAAAAGATGAAAATGATGGAAATTTGGCTAAGTCTGGAGAGACTGGGCGCCATACCTCAAGAAAGGCGCCCAACTCTTCATGCCTTAGAGAATTTTTTGAGAATTTCAAAATTTTCAAATAGAAGGAAAAAACGCCATAGCTCAAGGCATGAACTAAATTTAGGGTTTCTTCAAATTAGGGTTTAAGAAGCTGTTTTCAAAGCAAAAACCTATTTAAAGGCATCTCTATGCATTATTTTTCATATTTTCTTACAGGTGCCTTCAAGGAGAAACAGAGCAGCAACTTCAAACCTATATTTTTCAAAATTCAAGAATCCTAACTTGCTGGTTTCTCATAAAATTTCAGATCAGCAATCAAAGAAGGCCTCCTTTTTCATTACTTTTTCATATTCCTTCATCAAGAACATCAAATTTGTGAAGAAGAAGGCTAACACTATTAATTTTCAGCAAGCTGATCCATTTTTGTTCAATCTTCTGGACAAATTGTTGAAGAATTTTCTCTAAGTTGCAGCAATTGCTTTTATTTTGCATGTAAGGGAAAACTTCATATTCATCCATTTCTAGTCTTCTGGGTCTATGCTAAACCTTCTTCTAGACAAAACCCATACCTCAACTTTTTTCACAGAAACTTAAAGTTGCTGCTTTTTCAGTCAGAGGGTTTTCAAAATCTAATCAATTGGGTTCATTCAGATTATGCTCAAGAACAATACCCAGATGCCACCTTTTTTGCTTTTTTGGAGAAAATTAGGGTTTGCTGCTTTTTCAGTCTTCACTTCATATTTTCAAAAACGGACGATCTGGGTTGGCTTGTAACGAAATCCTAATCAAAACCCATATCTCAAAAAAAATTCCAAAATTTCATCCGTTGGAGGTAGAAAAATCAGCAAGCTAAATTTAGAAAGTTTGCTAAAAATTGTCAGAACCTAGGCGTGTTTACTGTCAATCTTCAAGTCTTTCAGAATGGAATACACTCCTGCAGAGTTCAAGACCAAATCAGTACTATACCACAATTTCAACGGCCGAAACAGACTTGCATCATATTAAGCCAGTGTTCAATTTACGTCCTTTAGAAGATGCAGACAACACCACCATCAGGCATCTTGGCCATTCAGGTCTTTTTGCAGCAACATCCATACCTTTCTCAGTACAAAACCTAGAATTCATAATTGCTTGCATCAAGCATTATAGTCTAGCCACAAGGGAGATACAGTCAGTTGATGGAAGAATCATATGTAGCCTAAAACCAGACATGATTGAGAAATGTTTCTCCATTCCACCATGGCCTAGGAGTGTTACCATCAACGTGGAAGAATGTGAAAGGATATGGGAAGAACATCAAAATAAGTACATCAAGAAGATAGCACATAGGTGGCTGAAAGAGAAACATTCTACATTGCCAAAGGATGTTGGAAGAGGACAGTTCAAGGATGAATTCGCCATCAGAATAACCCTACTCAATCGAGTTACTGGTCAAGCAAATGCAACAAGGTTTCAGCCTTGGATGTTCTACGTAATACTTCACATAATGAAGAAGACAGAGTTCTATGACTGGCCTACATTGATCAGTGATTGCTTACATCATCAGATAACTGAGTATTTTCATAGACACGCATTTCATATGGTCTCCTACCTAGTCTACTTGGTTGCCTATCAGGGTAAATTCAGAGGGTTAAACACGGAGGGTTCTCTAAATGTTCAACATGTCTACAACTATTACACTCAGTTGGAGTTTACTGCTACATCACATCATTACAAACGGGTGAATGAAGCATTCTTAATCTATACAGTGCGAGACCTGGACAACGAGCTACATGTTCGCATCTCATCTATTCCCAGGGCTGCAATATCAGAATGGGCTGATTGGTTTGTTCAGTTTGCCACCTTCACTTACCTAAGGGTGTACGGTTATTCAGGAGCTCCACTTATGTTGCCGAGGTATCCATCAGATGAGGTAGTGTGTATGGAATTCTTCAGACAAATATCAAATGTGCACACTTGTCTGCGTAACAAAAAGAAACCAGCCTTTAGCTTTCCTTTTGCTTTAGGTATTTACACTTGTAGATCGTCCGCCGAAGCTAAACTAATGGGTAACGAGTTAGACAAATTTGGTCTCAAGCCTTTCAGCGAGAGACGATCATATGATCCCCATGGCTTCTGTGCATCTCGGCTTGGTCAGAACTATGCTCATGTACCCGCACTTGAACACTTTTGGGCTAACTGCAGAGACGAGTATGAGGTGCGAAGGCGAAGTAACAGTAGGTTAACCCTTCATCAGATGAAAAATTGTTTATCAGAAGACATTGAAGGGTTGTCAGATGATGATGGAGATGTAAATCTCCCAGCCTATACTAGAAATAAGGTTGAGCAACAACCTCTTCCACAGGTCAACTGGGCTCATAAAGAATGTAGTACAGTGGAAGAAAGGACAAGACAAGTGGTAGAGTACAGTAAGAATTTCTTGATCCTCAAGAGAAGGGAGTCTATTCCAGTAGCAGAGCCGCCAAAGAAACATTCATCTCTTCCCTCTTCTTCAAGAGTGCAAACAAAGAATAAAGAAAAAGTTCAGTCTCAAGAGGTCACAAAGGGCAGTAGATCAGCAAAGAGTGCTAAAAGGACATTCAACTACGCAGGAATTGTTATACAGGAGCAGCCTACAACTGAAACAGAAGTTCCTCCACCAGAGCCCATACTTCAAGAAGAAGTACAACATGATGAGCCTTTGATACAAGAAACTCTTCCATCTCCTAGGTCTTCGCCAATTCACATTGATTTGGAAGACAAGGGGATAGAGGCTGAAGTTACAATTATTCCTCCCTTGGATGTTAATAGAAATACTACATCTTGGCTTGAGAGCTCCTTGGGAAGGACGAGAAGAAGGCCTTCATATCAGGTGATTGATGATGAGCTCAATGTATATCAGGAAGCACCCAAAAAGAAGGCTAAGAAACAAATGCATTTTGAGAGGAATCTCGAGGGTGAAATGGTCATGGAGATAGCTACGCCTCTTGAAGATAAAATCAGAGATGAGGTGGATGTTGACGATTTCATAAAGGTCAAAGCAAACCTTGGTAAAAGTACTCGACATGCTGATATGAGTTTGTTTAAAATGGTAACAGAAAACATTCAAGAAAGAGTGCAGAAAGATGGAGAAGACAAGGCAGCCCTCAAGGCTGAAAATCGTCAACTCCGGTTATGTATATCAAATCTTATCCAAGACACCTCACAAACAACTCAGTTGCTGCCTCAAGTCTTAGAAACACCAGCTGATCAGCAGCAGTTAAGGCAGTTAGTTATTTGTGGAAAACAAACTCAAGAGTGGATTGAAGAGATCATCAATAGAGGAAAAAGAAGTTCTAACACAGGTCTTCCAGTTAAGATACAAAGCTCATGACTTACGTCAAGGTATCCAGGATTTTGAACAGCTGATAATCGAGTTCAAGCCAATGCATGAAATCATAATTACAGATTTAAAGATGGCTTGTGGCTCTACAATGGCGAGAGAACATAAAAGACAGATCCTAGAGTAGAAAGAAATTCATCTTTTCAAAGTGAATACATATGTCAAAATATCTGAGGAGTTTGCAGTGTATAAACAAAGAGTCATTGATACTCTTAGGTTCGTCAAAGAATTAGTTGCAGCAATTCCTTGTCAGTATTGCCTTGAGGATGGTTCCTACATTGGGCTTGACGTAGTCCAAACAGAGTTTCAGAGTGTCTTGCATGGCAGTGATGGCAGTGTTGGGAGAATGATGATGATTTCCATGATGTCAGCGAGGTTCAAGAAAGCGGCCAATGAGAGTGAAGATTTCTTGAAATCCATTGCAGATGGTGAAGAAATCTTAGAAAAGCGGCATTTTGTTATTAATAGCATCAACACTCCTACTAAAGATGAAGTTGCCCGCTTTTTAGCGGATGTGATCGAGCTTTAAATCTGCTTTCTTCTAGAAGCATTTTCCACGCTTTCTTTCTATTCTTGTCTCAAATCTTATCCATTTTTTGAGGATAGAAAGAAAACTTTGTAACAAGTTGTCACGAGTTGGCACTTTCCGTTTTAAATGTTTTCTAGGGTTTAGATGTTTTATCTTTTCTAGATTTAGAAATAAAGCTTGCATGTTGGCAAGCAGTCGTTGTAAAAGCAAGGAGATTTTAGGGTTACCTACTCCTCTGCTTGTGTTATAAATAAGAGCAGTGTTTGCTCATTTTTCTGTAACCGTGCTTGTGATAACAAGACATAAGTGCCTTTAGTGCCTTCTCTTTGTTATTCAGTGTTGTTCACTTTGAGTAAAGAGCAAGTTTGCATGCCTCCTTAGCTGCAAATACTTGTTTAGTGCATGTGTTATGTGTCAATTATAATCAGGTTGATCGCATGTTGCTACAACTTGCTGTCCCGAAATTGTAATCCTTTGTTCCAGAAGCTTGAGTGAATAAAATCTTGAGCGTGCTTTGTCTGCCTTGATATAAATATCTCAAATTTCCGTCTATTTGTTTTGTGTTAGAAGTATGAGTAAATAAAACCTTGAAGCTTGCTTTGCTGCTCCTGAAATAAAAGTCTCATATTTCCGTAATACTTTTATGATCTCTTTTTCAACTTGCCTTAAAAATGTATGTTGAAGAATAGTTCGTTTAAGTATCTTTGTCAGAAATCAAACTCGCCCATTTCTAAACTCTCTTGCTCTGTATTTACTTGAGAGGGTAGAAACGTTTTAAGCGTAGGTTAAGTTGTAACTGTCTAGTTTCATTAAAGGGAAAACCTCAGATGCAACATCTAGTGTTCTCGCAGCTGAAACAAAAAGATAGGCAAAATAAAGTTTAGTTTACTTTCTTTATGCAACTTAGCAAAAGAGGGAGCTTCCCCTCCTAATTTGAAGAGCAGTTTACTGCACATAGCTGTCTGTTTCTAGAACACATTAAAGAGGTGCGATTTGAAATACCAACAAGTTGGTTGTCGTGTCTTAGTTTTAGAAATAAAGCTTTGCAAGTTGGCAAGTCTTGTTGTAAAAGCAAGGAGATTTTAGGGTTCCCTACTCCTCGCTTGTGTATAAATAAGGGCAACCTTGCCCATTTTTCTTTAACCGTTATTGTGATAGCAAATTGCTAAGCCTACTTTTGCCTCCAAGTTGTTATTCAGTGTCTATTCACTTAGTGTAAGAGCAAGCTTGCATGCCTGCCTGCCTTTTTCTGCAAGATATTGTTCAGCTCATGTGTAATTTGTGTCAAGTGTATTATGGTTTGATCGCAAAACTGTAAGCCTATTACTGCTACAAACCTGTTGTCCCAGAAGTGTAATCGTTATCAAAAATTTGAGAAAGGAAATCTTATGCTTACTTTGCTCTGATCTACTGTCTCGAATTTTGTTTTATATGTTACACTTATATAATCTTTATTTCAGCTTGCATCTAAATGTACAATGAGTCTTAAGGTGTGCGTTGAAAGTGAGTTTATGTGAGTTTTTGTGTTGAATCATTTCTCGTTTACTTCTAACTCTCATACTCTGAGTTTACTTGGGTTGCTAGAAGCGTCATTAGAGTAGCCCTAGTTGTAGTTGAAGTTCTAAAAGGGAAAACCTCGGCTACGATGCAAAGAGTTTTATAACCTTATGCTCTTAGTTGAGAACAAAAAGATTGGCAAATAGTTTAGTTTACTTTCTTCAAGCATCATCAGTGAAGAGGGAGCTTCCCCTTCTAATTTGAAGAGAATTTTATCTATGCATAGCTGTATGTTTCCAATCCGCATTCCAGAGGTGCGAATTGAAATGCCAACACCTTGGATGCTACTCAGGCCAACTTAACTACCTATTTAAGACTATATTAATAATTGTATAACTTAATTAAGAGTTGAAGTAGCCACAAGCCGACTACTCATAACCCTATGCACACTACAGGGATAAGTGCATAGCACAATGCACCAAAATCATGAATGAGAAAATTATCATTCCAAGTGGTTCAAGAGATAACTCTCTAAGAGTGTGTTGTCCTCAATTTTGAATTTTCAAAATTGGACAACCCATATGAAATTTTGCCTAAAATTTCTTCATAAATCTCTAAGGCACGTATTACGAGGTACAAAGGTTGGGCACTTTAAGTTTTGGGTCTAAGTCCTTTTGGCCAACATTTTTCATTCACTCTCATCCGTTTTCATGGAATTCTGAGTCATTTTTGGTGTGTTTTTGGTCAATTTCGGGTTTCGAAGACCTCATTGCAAGTTTGGGGGTTTTAAGTTCTCAAAAAGAAGTGATACTTTTACTTGCAATCAAGTCCCTAAGACCCGATTTCATTAATTGGCTTTTTGAGTCACTCTTGTGTTTTGTTGTTAACTTGTAATGGGGGTCTCAAGACCCGATCTACAAGTAAAGGTTATAAAAATTGGTTTGTCACTTGTAATGGGGGCCTTGAGACCCGATTTGCAAGTGAAGGCACGTTTTAGTCATTTTATAAATCATATGTAACTTGCAATGGGGGTCTTGAGACCCGAAATGCAAGTCAGAGGCTTTAAGGTTACTTTTTATTAATATGTAACTCGTAATGGGGGCCTTGAGATCCGAATTACAATTTGAAAGGTAAAAGTCAAGTTTCATGTCACTTGTAATGGGGGTTCCAAGACCCGAATTGCAAGTGAGGGTCTTTTAAGTCTTTTTAAATATTGATAACTTGCAATGGGGGTCCTAAGACCCGATTTGCAAGTGAATGGTCTCAAGTTCAAGTTTAAATCACTTGCAATCACCCATCCAGGACCCGATTTGTTTGAAAGAGAGTTTTACATAGCATTTTTCACTTGCAAAAACATTTTTCCACATTGCAAGTAAGTCACCTTTCACTTGCACTTGCAGTCAGCCTTCAAAAACCTGAAATTGAGCTTTGGCCTCACTTTCGCAGCCTCTTTGTCTCATTCTTGTTAGTCTTGTTTGCACACATGACCTACCAAATCAATAATATAAGGCATGGGCCTTATTTTTCAAGAAAATTCCAAGGCTGGAGAATGATACAAGGAAAGAACAGCCACATGATGAAGCCACACAAGGAAATTGCAAGTAACATGATCTCTTGTATGTTTTGAAATCATTTGCAATGTTGGTTTCTAGACCTAAAATTGTTTTTATCAGCAACTTGTAATTTGTTTTATCAAACTTATGAACTTGTGAGCATAAGGCAGAGAATGATGATAAGAGAAAAGGCATAGGATAGCAGATTCAAGTGAAGATATGGAATAGACAATGTAATGAAGGTCAAAGTTATGTTGTATTACTACATATGATACAAAGAAAGAACAACAAGAAGCTGAAGCACAGTCATGCCAAGGGAAAGTGATGATATTTCCAAGAGAACTTCAAAATGGATGTTTTTCACCAAAATATCTTCTTACCTACTGAAATTAGTAACATGAAAAGGCAGTCCTATACAGGCCTATTGAGATAGGACAGTGAATCAAGACATCTTAGAATTATGAAAAGGAAAAGACAGTTGATTAAAAAGCAGTTTGTAATGTATTTTTGAGCATGAGGACTTCATTGATAGAGGATGACAGAAAAATATGATGTTTTATGTCAAGGGGCAATTATATCAAGTTGCAGTACAGATTTATGAAGATGAAAATGGTCCTAGTGATGTCTAGAGAGCTAGGAAAGTGACAAAGCCATACAAGAAAGTGAATAAGTGATAGGAATGTTTGATGAGCATAGAATGCTTTCAAGACAGAGATGGAAGAATGTTTTCCAAACAGCAGCATGAAGACCCAATCGAGGATGATGTAGTTCAAGTCGTGTCTTCAGACACTTTGAATAGTTTCAATTATGTATTTGTAATTTTAGTTTTGACAAATCACATGTAAAATGGAAAAATGTAATTGCAAGTAATCATATCACTTGCAAAGTTGTAACTTGTAATTACATGTAATTACATTACAAGTCAAATTACAATAGGACTTGTAATGTTGAATAAGTCAATTGTAGTTAGTTAGTGGTTGAGAGAATTTCTCAAGTTAGTTGAGATCCTCCCACCTTTTTCTCAAGGCTTCTCTTCTATAAATACTTGAGGGGGTCTATTGTAATATTTATCTTTTGGCAATGCAACAAAACTCTGCCAGTTTGCATGTGCACTCTAAGACTTTGAGCTTAGATGTAAATCTGATTGTAGTCAATAAAAGAGGCAAATTGCTTTCAAACTTTGTGTTGATTCAAGGTGTTATGTGACGACATTTTCTGCTTATTGATTGTGAGTTTTGTGGTGTTATACAAAAGGGATTCAAGCTTAACTTTGCAGACTTTGAGCTGCTTAATGTGTTTGGAGTTTTAGATTGGTTTTCAAATTTGATACTGCAGACTTTGAGTTGTTTGTCACGTTTGAAGCTATTGTAGAACGCTCAAGCAAAAGGGGATAACTTGTAGACTTTGTGCTGCTTTGATTTTCTATGTTTGCGCATAAAAAGTGCATCATGTAGTTAAACTTTGAGCTGCTACATACTATACTTGGTTACCAGAAAATCATCTAAAAAGGTTGATAGGAGAGTAAGTTGTCAAAGATTTTGTGCTTTCAATTTGTTTTCCCGTCCCGGAGGAGCAACGGAGGACTTTGTGCCTTTATGGAAACTTTGCTTCTTTATTTGTTTACTTCATTAATCATTTATGCTTTCAGCTGCGATTTTTTTCTGAAATAAGAGAAAATAATAAGTGTCTTTTGAAAAGAGAGAACAAGACAGAATTTCACCCAGATTTAGAGTAGATTTATGGTTAGAGTTTATTTCTAAATTGTTAAAATAGAAAGCAAAGGGGGAGCCTTCCCTTAATTAGGAGAGTTTTATCTCACATACTGTGGCTGAAACCACAATTTTGTACGCTTTCCCAAGTATACAAAATTTTCAACCAACAGAGTAGATTTAGATGTGTTGTGCATGTGCTAAAAGAAAATGGAGAGAAAGGTTTAGTCAGAGAAGAATACTATAACTAGAGCAAAAAGTTCTATTAATTTGTGCATTTTGTACATGGCATACTCCTGAGAGAAATGTATGGCTAAGTATTTTCTCCTATCTATCCTATATTTTCCTATGTCTATATTTTCTTATCAACTAATATACCATATGTGACTCTTCATCTCTTGATAGTTTGGCTTATAGTTGCTTGATGTTCTAGTAGGTGGCATGTCATGAAACAACTTTAGAAGTTGCACGCAATTACTGATTGCATGTACTATTTCACAATGTTTCAAGGCATTATGAAACATTCTACAATAAGTTCTTGACTATGTGCCTTGTGTGCACTACGAACATAGTTGTAGCACAGAACTCAAACAAAGTTGTTTGTGAAGCTATGTTGCATGATCCTTGATTCTACACAAGTAATGCATGATGCAATGTACTATTCAATCCAATGTCTCTTACCACCCACAAATAAAGTAAAGCTTTGAGTATTGGTTGTGTGCAAAACCTTGATGACAATGCAAGTAGGGATGCCCAAGGATCATACCATTATAAAAAATTGGTGGTACATCACAAACTATTGTAAGGTTACAAATCTCCAACTTTGCAATGATTTTATTTTCCAATCCTTTCATTGCTTTTTAGGATCATTTGTGCTATTTATGGCCTTTTCCCTAATAAAAAAAGAAAAGAAAGATAGTCCAAGCACTCTCAACCCTAGACCCACCCCTCTATCGCCCCTAAAAACAATTGAGCCTACAACTCCTTAAAGACACTAGGGCAAGTGTAATGTCCCCTTTTTTCGAGATTTGTATCCTTGCAGTTGTTAGCCTACTATCTAGTTCCTGAAGGCTTATGGGATGTTCAGGGTACCCTTTTGAGGGTGTTCAGTGGTTCTTTAGCAGGCTTGGGTATCCATTTCAATGTATTGTCATGTCCCCGAAATAGCAATACCATAAAGACCAAGTGTTAAAATACAAATAAATTAATAAATAAAATAAATAGCAATATTAATATAATATAAAATACATGTGTACCATATCAGTATAAAAATATATAAATACGAAATAACAAATATAATAATAATATATAGGCAAATTATTGTTATTACACTCTAGTATTAAATAACTTAATGTCAAAAATAATAATAATAAATAAATATTATAATCATTACACATCAAAGATTGTGATACATTAGAATAAAATAATAATAAGATATTAGCAAATTGGTTTTATTATTACACTTAAATGTTAAAATATGTTCAATAAAACATGAAAATAAAATAATAAAATATGTAATCTGCAATATCATAATTAATAGTAATAATATGTTATTTTAAAAACTAGATATTATTGTGATAATAAGCCTTTAAAGGCAGCAATTAAATCTAACAAAGGGATATATTTTATAAAAAGTCACCTCTTTCACCAAACAATACATTCCCCCCATGAGTCACCTACCTTGAATGGTATAAATAGAAAGAAGGAAAATAAGGAAGAGGGAAAAACATTGTGAAATACGATCTGCAATTCAGAACAGCAGCAACAATGATTGTTATGCATTGGAATATAAAGCCATTTAATGTATATATATTATTTAATAGGCATACAAGTATATATGCATAGTTATAGATAAATTTTATAATGAATAGTATGCAATGAATAAAGAATATATATGAATAAGGAAAGAATAATTATATAAACATATATATGTGAATACTAATGGATATAAGTAATAGAATAATTATATATATACATATACATACACGATTATGCAATAATGATACTTATAAGTAATGACGACTCTTTAATATAATCATAAGTAGATTAGGTATATTTATGAATTGTCCTCATCCTATGATCAATTCAGTATAAGGTTGAAGGAGGCGAGTAAGGAAACATGGAGAGATATAGCAACTCAGGTGATGTTCTCACTTAGCAATAATATTTAGCATATTTTGAATATAAGAAACTAATATTGCTCATTTGATTAGTAGTGCAATGTTTTACTTTGATGTTATCAATATTATAATAGTTTTATGAATTGATGATGGTTCCTTTAGCATTATCATGACCATGAATGAAACTAAAGGGTATGATATAGTGGCATTTAGCTTCCATCATTGAAAATATTACATTGGATAGTATCATTGATCATAGACAAACTAAATATGATGAGAATTGGCATTGTTGTAATATAGATCCATGTACTTTTTTGCATTATGTTACATTTTCATGCATCCATATAATACTCTCAAACATGATACAAGCATATAGATAATTCAATAGTAAATGCACAAGTGATTGTCCAAAGATTATCTGCTTCGTGTTTGTACCCTATTAGAATGGGGGAAGCATCCGCCAAGTGGATTGCTTAAAAACCCCACCTTCAGGCCCGTAGGCCCAAGGCATGGGTTTGGTCATGAAGGATGGGGGTCCCACCTGGGGTTTTGCCCTACATAGGCTCGAGACACAAGATTTACAATAGGAGGTGGTAGGACCTTGGACCCTTAGGGTTTCCCTCCTCTCCTAATAGGGCCAGTGTTTTCCGAGGTACTACCATGTGTGGAGAATGTAGGTACTAAGCCGTTGGGAAACGAGGATTGTGGTGAACAACCTCCCGTGCCTAACAAAAAAGCTTCAGGGCGGATCCACCCAGGGCACTCCTCATGTCTTCATAACTGCATTTATGACTATGTTTATATTTGGATATCTACATATTAATGCTAACAGACATATATATATGCGGAATGTGGTTCATATGGTGAATGCACGTTTCAATCCAAGATCACTTCGTTAAAGGAAACATTTATTTGAAAAGATGAAACCCTAAACCTAATCAACAAGTGAATTCTAGGTCAAATTGGGTAAGGGACATTACATGTATACAGCTCAGTGACTCGGCATATTTATTGGTAGGCCTTTCAAAGGCAGTTCTGGAGCACAATGTTCATACTTACTATTTATAGTGAGTTATACCAGGGATCAGTGGTCACCACGCCAGTAGTTGGGAATTGTGTCTAGATCACTCTCAAGGATTGTTATTGGATTATTATTGAGTTGTAACAACCCGGTTCTTACATAAAAAACAAATTCTTAATCTACAACTTTTAACATAGATAACATGCATTTAAGAAGTACTAAAACATTTCTTTCCTTTTCATTAACAATAAATAAGATACATGCTAGCTAATAAAATGAAATCTTTTTCCTTTCAAATAAACAAGACAATATATTTCAAATAATGAAACTTTTCCTTTTCAAATGAACATCAAAGTAAATATACATGCGTGCACATACATAGCTCGTTGAGCTTTTCAACTAATAGTGGTAAGAAGGTCCAGGAATCCGCTTTTCAAATCTCGGTGCCTTAGTAGCCTGGTAAGGAGGAGAAACATCACTCAGATGCTTTTCCACCAACCACAGACTTATAATGCGGTCCCCCGCACATCTACCATTCGATAGATGGCCCTCCCTTCAACGAAGGGATTGGTAAGGTAACCAATACTGTTTACCGACTAAGCATAGTGGTGTGTCCTACAAAACTAGAACTTGCTATTTCACAATCCCGAACTAGCTTGCTTAAAGGATCACGATGAACTGACAGTGTAGTCTCAAGCATCGCCCAATCTAAGTGGATGTCGTACATTTCACTACTTTGGCCAAAGTGTTCTCATTTAGTACTTCAAATGAAGGTCATCTATCATATACACTATTCAAGGTCAATTTGACTTAGGGCTATCTTACACTACGCGTAGGTCTTTGTCCTTCATTGGGTAATCCGTACCCCAGACATCCTACATCAAACTAAACTACTAGAAATGAAACAGCATAACAAGTAATCATAAATTCCCTTCCTTTATTGGACATCTTCATCCTAGGAGTACCTCAAGCTGTCTAAGTTAACCTTGTTGGCGTTTCAAATCGCACCTCTAGAATGCGTTCTGGAAACGGACAGCTATGTGCAGTAAACTGCTCTTCGAATTAGGAGGGGAAGCTCCCTCTTTTGCTGAGTTGCATAAAGAAAAGTAATCTAAACTTAATTACGCCTATCTTTTTGGTTCAGCTGCGAGAACACAAGGTTATAGAACACTAGATGTTGCGGCTGAGGTTTTCCCTTTAACGAAACTAGACAGCTACAACTTAACCTACGCTTAAAACGTTTCCACCCTCTCAAGTAAACGCAAAGCAAGAGAGTTTGGAAATGGACTAGTTTGATTTCTGACAAATATACTTAAATAAACTATTCTTCAACATACGTTTTATGGCAAGCTGAAAAAGAGATCATAAAAGCATTACGGAAATATGAGACTTTTATTTCAAGGCAGACAAAGCACGCTCAAGATTTTATTTACTCATACTTCTAACACAAAACAAAGAGACGGAAATTTGAGATGTTTATATCAAGGTAGACAAAGCACGCTCAAGATTTTATTTACTCAAGTTTCTGGAACAAGGATTACAATTTCGGGACAGCAAGTTGTAGCAACACGCTTGCAACATGTGATTAACCTAATTGTAATCAACACAACACATGCACTAAACAAGTATTTGCAGCTAAAGAGGCATGCAAACTTGCTCTTTACACAAAGTGAACAACACTAGACGATTACAAAGAGAAGGTACTATGACACTTATGTCTTGTTATCACAAGCACGGTTCCACTAAAATGAGCAAACACTGCTCTTATTTATAACTAAGCAGAGGAGTAGGGAACCCTAAAATCTTCTTGCTTTTACAACTACTGCTTGCCAACATGCAAGCTTTATTTCTAAATCTAGAACAAGATTAAAACATCTAAACCCTAGAAAGCATTTAAAACGGAAAGTGCCAACTCGCGACATTTGTTTTCCTTCTTCTTCAAAGAATAGATAAGAATAGAAAGAAAGCGTGAAATAAGAATGGAAAGAAAGCTTGGAAAAAGCTTCTAGAAGATTTCCGCTTTAAATCTCTCACATTCGCCAAAAAGCGGGAAGCTGCCTCTTTATCAGGAGTGTTGATACTATCTTTAGCTGCATTCCGCTTTTCTAAGATCTTCTGCTTTTTTGCAATCAAACTTAGTGAATTTTTGACCTCTTCAGCTTCTTTCTGAGTTATGTTCTTGAAAAACATCGCTGCCTCAAAAGATGACTTGGCGGCTTTGCAACTTTATGCATTCTGACACTTCTCTTGATTCTCCCACGGAAGAGTTTTACACAACTTTTTATGACGCTTGTCCTTTCGCTCATACCACTCTCTCTGCACGTTCTTCAACTGAGATGATGACATTTTATGTCGACGATGATTTTGAAAAGCACTTCCCAACATCATCCGTTCAGATAATCGTGATACAACACTTGTTTGGCTTTGAATTCAATGGGAGAGTACTCTATGCTGAAAAACATGAAGATTGACTGTAAACTTGACTAGGTTCTGACAAGCCCAGCACAAACCCTAAAAAATACCTTGCTGATTTTCTTCGTCAAACGGATGAATTTTTGGAATTTTTTCTGAGATATGGGTTCTGTTTAGAATCTCGTTATAAGCAAACCCAGATCGTCCGTTTTTGAAAATTTGGAGTGAAGACTGAAAAAGCAACAAAACCTAATTTTTTTTTTTTCCGAAAAAAGCAGAAAAAGCTGGCATCTGGGTATTGTTCATGAGCACATTTTGGATGAACCCATTTGGTTAAATTCTGAAAACCTCGAAGTTTCACTGAAAAAGCGGCCATTTGAAGTTTCACTGAAAAAGCTACGATGTGGGTTTTGTCCAGAAGAATATTTGAGATAGACCCAGAAGACTAGAAATGGATGAATATGAAGTTTTCCCTGACATGCAAAATAAAAGCAATTGCTGCAACTTAGAGAACATTGTTCAAAAATTATCCAAAAGATAGAACCAGTATAAACTAGCTCGCTGAAAATTGAAACCAATGGACAATGAAAAACCAGCAAGTTGAACTCTTGAATCTTGAAAATAAGGGTTTGAAGTTGCTGCTCTGTTTCTCCTTGAAGGCCACCTGCAAAAAATATGAAAAATATAACACAAAAGTGCTTTAAATATGCTTTGCCTTGAGAAAACAACTTTCTTTTGTCCTATTTCCTCAAAACCCTAATTCAAGATTGTGCAATGAACTTAGACTTTGGTCTTCAACTTCAATTTTTGAAATTTCCAAAAATTTGACTAAGGCATGAGAAGTTGGGTGCCTTTTTTGAGGTATGCCATCCTTTTTTCCAGACTTAGCCAATTTTTCACCGTTTTCAACTTCTGTTGATTTTTCAACCCTGTTTCGGCTCTGTCTCCTGGCTTCCAGATTGATCCGACGAACGAACTGAACGTTGCATTATGGAGCTTGATCGAATCTGATGACATGATTTTGGAGACATCATCTGCTAAAAACTTCATTTAACCCTTCAAATTGTTAGGTGCCTATCCTTGAAAAGGGCACCCATTTTCTCCAGAGTTAGTTTTTTATTTTGGATTTTCACTGTTGCTTCCAACTGTCTTTTCTCACACTTTTCCTCCTATTTTCGCATTGCGACATTTGATGACTGCTTCCTCCGACGGGCGAGCTGATGGATTCGTTGGAGAGCTGGATCCAGTCTGACGAAGTCATGTTGGAGAAGTCTTTTGCAAATTTGATCATTTGACTTCTCAAAAGTTTGGGCGCCCTTCTTCTCCAGGGGTGCCCATGTCTACCAGTGTTAGAATATTTTCATCCTTTTTCACTTCAGATTTCTAAACACCTCTCATCATGGCCCCTGTTTGATCTGACTTTGCCGGAAACTGAGTGATTTGACGAGCTGACGAAGACATCCGCTGCGAAGCTGACGAGAATCTGAACAATGTTGCCTACAGGAAGAAACCCTAATCTTATCAACTGATGCTTCAAAAAGGTGGGCGCCTATCTCCTTCATGGGCGCCCATGTTTGGCAGACTTAGAAACCTTTTTGCAAATTTCAAAATCTTCCTCGTTTGACGTGTTTGCCTTGTCTCGGCTCCCGAAAATCAAAAATATTCTAAGGCATGAAGGTTCGAGCGCCCAAACTGAGTAGGGGCGCTTGGTGTCTCCAGTGTTAGCCAAAATTTATCATTTTTCAACTTTTCCATCTTTTCTCGCCGTTCTCCGTTTCTCGTGCACGTTCATTTTTGATAGCTTCTGCTTGATGCTTGAACATCTGATTCTGATACTTGGCAACCGACTGACCTCCATTGATGACCTTGGATCCGTAAAACAGCTTCTGGAAAAGCAGAATAGACCCAGTAGAGTAAAATTGATCTTTTTGCGATTCTGACTGCACCAGCTTGATGAGGAAGTATTTTAAGCCAATCAAAATCAGTCTCAACACTAGAAACCAAACTTTCTATTTTTAGAAAATTTTGCAAGTATCCATTTCGTAAGAAACCCGGAAAAACCCAAAAAAAGTTTCTATTTTCAGAAAACTGCTAAAAATAGAAATTTTCCTAAAATTTAGGGACGAAAAACTGAAATCTGGGTATTGTAGATTTGGTCGTTTTGAGCCGACCTAGATTGTCTGATTTTGAAAATTACAAGGTTTTGACCCCCATGCAAGACATGCAAATCCCAATTTTGACTTTTTTGACAAATTTAACAGTATCTGGACTCATTTCTTCAAAATGCCTAAGTGTAGCAAAAATTTTAATTTTGGGTTACAACAAACCTATTAACTTAAGTTGTGGTTCGTTACTTGACTTAATGCCTTCATTTTCGTCCTAGTATTTAGTAACTAATACAATCATATTCTACTTATATAGAGATCATACAAATAAGGAATAATACTAAATGCATTGTCTACCTTTCAAGACAGATAAATATTCTTCTAAACAATCATGCATCATCTATGACTTATTTACTTAATGCAACTTTGGACAGTCAATTGCAAACATCATACAACAGTGTCATATTTCGTTTGTCTAACATAACTTCTCAAAGTTTGAAGTTATAAAGAGCAGAATAATAACTTCATTGATCTAACATGACTTCATAAAGATTAAAGATGGAATGAGAATAATTTAATCATGCCTGGATTAAGCTTTCCTCAGGTGATGATGGTCTTTCTTTGCAGTATTCCAGACTACAGAGTTTCTCTGTTCTTTCTCACACTAAAATACTCTTTCAAAAAATTGCTCTCACACAATAAAATGATTTCTCACAGAAATATGGCTTCTCACAGCAATGGGATGAATGAGTGTTATACGAATGCTCAAAATGAAAGAGAGAATGAATAAGAATGAATGACAATGAATGATAATGAATGAATGAGAATGTATAATTCGCAGCAAGAGAAAGCCTTTTTATAGAGTCCCAAAATGCAACGCATTTCCTTACGAGAAGGCATGAGAATTGAAAACACACAGCCAGACTTGTTCAAAGGCAACTTGGCGGATTTCCAAGCCCTTACACAACATTTTAGGAAGTGATTCGACTGATTTATCAGCCAGCAAAACAAGAATTATTCAACTGATCAGCAGAAATCGCCACTTACAGGGATATGGCGCCAACTAGGTAGCTGATTCATTTGTTTGAGAAAAGGTCATACTTGAAATTGCAACAGGTTTACACCTTTGAGCTGCATTGCCTCCTGCATTTCAGCAGCATTGAACCCTTCTCCCAGGCGAAGCGCACTTCTCAGTCGCGCGATTTCACTCTTCCGCCATTTTTCATATTCACGGGAAAAGCTTCAATTTTCCCCAAATATTTAAAATCTGACTTTATAAAGTCAATAGTTTATAAATTGAAATATTTCCCTTATGCTTTAGTCAAGTCCTAAGTTTGTGATTCGAATATTTCAATCCAGCTTTTGAGGAGTCCTCAATATTTGATTTATCTCATAAGGAAGTAAAAATCGATTTTAAATTATACTTCAGGAAACATTCTATTTCCTTAGTAAGTGATGAGAATAAATTAACAATGATTTTCCATAATATAATATATATATTTATTAATATTATATATTTATATAATATTAAAGTTATGATAATTATATAAATACATACATATGTTATTACTTTAAGTAATATATATATATATATATATTTATGTTTATTATTTTTAACTTTAATATTTATATATTTATTATATAATATTAATGTGTATAAGGCAATAATAACATAATATTATTAATATCCTACATGCAACAGGTGATGTATATACATATACATTCATATACATATGTCCATATATATTTCGATATACACGCATGCGTATGTATACCATGTCAATGCAACTGTATGGGCATATCTGTTTGCAAATCACACACTTGTATCGATATGTATATACATATGGATGTGTGTATATAATTCATATGTATATATATGTATACATATATACCTAGCCTAATTACTTGCATTCAAATACAATCCGTTGTAATGAACTTAATACAGACAGTTAACAAATAAACATCACTTACAAAAGGTACAGAAGAAGACACGACTCCTAATGCCTGTCTATGACTATGGATGACTTATCTAACTCAACTGATTTAGTTACTCACTCTATAGTGAAGTGTGTGTATGCTCAGTTAGTACACATTACCGGTTAACCGACCAAGCCCCTCTCCCAAGTGATATTTCCCCTCCGCCTGGAGGAATGGTACCTATACCTGCATCCACTGACATACGTCCACGGAAGTCAAATGCTCACAACATAACAATATAGATACAACATTTCACAAGTTAGAATATTAACAATTCTATAACTTAATATGCATAATTACACCAAGAATGACATCAACTGAAACAACATCAAATGAAACAACATCAAGTGATATAACATTCATATTGATAACAAGGTACATGCATCATTAATTGATCGCGAGAATTCACATTACATTCACTTTTACCGCATCTAGCAATAGTAAATAGATTCTCATATTTTGGGATGTAACAAGAGTTGACAAATTAATTATAAATTGACTTTATAATTTGACGTTATACAGTGACTTTTATAAAAGAACTTTATAATTTGACGTTATAAGGAAAATAAAGTGACTTTTAATAAAGTATTATTATTTTTAATGATACTTTATGAAATAGCTTAATAAAAGTTGAATATTAAAAAGGCAACATTTTAATATTATTTCGAAAAGCCAAATTGCAAAAGTGGGCATGGGATTTTGAAGGAGAAGGTTAAAAGAAAAAAGAAATCAATTTTTATTCATTCATTGTTTATTTGCAAAAATTGGAGAGAGCTGAGCAACAACATCTGCTAGTTTGAAGATTCAAGCTTTTTGAGGACGAAAACCCTCAGAGAGGACAACGTCTACAGGTACAATAAAAAATTCATATGGGTACGATAAAGCAATTATATTATATTGTATTATATATATATATATATAATAGCCGAACCCAATCATAGCATGTAATGTCCCATTTTTTAATGTTATCTCTCGGGAGGCTACATAACGAACATTCGGGAAGGAATTAATCATGATTGGAGGTTTTTGGCAATTTGTGAGTCTCCTTTAAAGACAAAATTGCAAGAGGTCGAATTATTCAGAAGAATCAATTATTTTTGGTCAATCATTGAATATCACTGTTGTTGGTCGATTCAATAATGGAATGGAAAATAGCGATATAACAGATTTATAGAGGATTATTCTATCTTGCTATTCAAATAATTTAGTTCTTAAAAAGAGGCGATTAACTACAGATGACTATTCAGAGATCCTTCTTATTGCTACTACGGATCCTTCCTAATTGGAGCAATTGTTACATTTGGTGATATCTTCCCAGTACATGGCGATCCATATTATTTATGTTGGCTGGGTGCTTGAAGGTCATTGCGTTATTTTTTGAAGGTGACGGATTATTCATATTTCAAGTGTGGGTATACCGTGGTGCATACATTAACATCTTTATTCAAATTTCAAGAGTGAGTGGCTTATTCCTAAGTGTCGATTTGATTAGTGTGTCGAAAACATTAAGTATCATTTGCATTATTGCCTAAAATTGGTTGATCATGTAGCTCATAATAAGGGCCAATAATATTGGTCTTTTTCTAGGCGGAAGAAACATTATAATCGTTGGCGTCTTATTCCTTAGAATCGTTTGTGCCTAATCCACCAAGCATTATTTGTATTATTTCCTGGGCGACTCCTTTTGAGGTTGGCATATTAATTACATTGTTGGTCGACTATATTTTCATTGGTTAGAATTATATATATCTTGTTTGTTATACTCTTACTCCAAATTCGTGATGGGTATTATTTGAATGCCATTGCTGCTCCAAGTATTTCCCTTTCATGCCATTATTCAACATTGTATTAACGCATATATTGGAGAATTGATGACTGATGATATTTATGGCATATAGACTAACATGAGGCATTTAAATTCCTTTGAAGGCGGTATTGAGATAGGCATCTAATATCTTGGTTTCAGGCAATATTAAATCTATTGGATCTAGAGGTGATGTGAGTTTAAGTTTGGGCTACAATAGTATTTGTCTCTTCTGCCTATCTGGCAATATTACTAGTCGACCATGTGCTCTCACAAGTAGACAAATTTGGTAATACTAGGGTGGAGTGATACGGGAAGACCATATTCAAGTTGAGATTGATATCGTAATATAACTTTCGGAATAGTTAAAGGTAAATCGCATAACATATTCAGTAATTAAGCCTGGCTCAAAGGGGGAGGCAATCAAATAGATCAAATCAATAATTGGCAAGTTAATGATTAGTTAAGTGAAAGAGACATGATTGAGAAGATACAACTCCTCAAATCATGCCTAATCGAAAGATATATGAGGTTTGTAGTTCATCAAAGGGGCTAGATCAGTTGCAAATTCATATCTCTAAATTCAGATCTAAGGTGCTCTTAAAGAGTCTACGATCAGTCAAAGGATGGACGCATGAACAATCAGCAATATTCAGATATAGCACCAAGAAATGACATGAGTATGAAGATCAAATCAGGGATGGCGAGCAGATGAAGATCTAATTCTCTTACACATTCAAGATGCATGATTTTAGAGAAATAAATCAGAAACAGCGGTTATCTCTTATTGCCAATTCTTCATTCTTGAATTAATTATCAATTCAGACTACATTTTAGAATTCATGTCAAAAATTGGCATAACAAAACCTTCTCCTATACATATATGAGTAATAGTGTTAATCAGTTAAGGTTAGGGGAAGTCTGCCATATATCATTTAACTTATGTAATATTTCAATCTGCATGCATATTACATTCGTAGATGAATGAATGGTATTTGCAGCATGGGCATAAAGAATGTCTTATTTCAGTATACATTGACAATAGTAAAATATTGTAGGATCTTCAAATTGCAACAAACTATTTTCAGTCCTGGACATTAAGTATAATTCTATGATTTGTTATTATTTGAGGACATGTTTACATTGTCAACCCAAACGGATTAAATCGTAAAAACCACCAATCTTGAGCAAGGATTATTACATTGCAAACCAAGGAAAAAGAAAAGGCAAACTTCCAAACCTAGCAATACCGAACCCGAGAAGAAAATGTGACACAACCAAAACATGAATGGGCAACATAACTTACTAGTAATCATAACTGTACTTTCAAATCCCATTGACCTTCCTTGGTCATTTATGGACATTAATTCAAAAATTGGCTGCCAATGGAACAAGATAATACAACCTCAAAACCTGCACATTAGTTCCCTTTGGCATTACATCCACACAATCCAATCTTGTGGCTGCAGATACAAGCTTGCAAAAATTCCATTTGTTAAACCAAAGTAGAAAATTCTGATTGACATGCTATTAAAAATAACTTTGTAAAAGAGGCTATTGCACAAGTTATTATGATTGATTGCTTATCTTAGGAATAATGTTGTAAATGCTGACATCAAATGTCCAAAATTCAACAAACTTGAGTGTCCCTTATCCAAATCTTAATGGAAAAAAAGTTTATGAATTTTAACAAGGCATTCAAAAAGGTCAATAACATATGATGACCACTTAATGAGAGGAACAAAGACCTCAAACTAAGGCTTAGTAATGCTTAGAAAATGCAAACCACAAGAATTCAATTTGGATATGCCATATAGAAAAACAAACAAGATAGTCACAGGATAAGTAGTTTGAAACTAGTTCAGATATTAACTTGTTCAGTCTGGTAGGAACAACAAAGCTGATCCAAAATATGCATCATTTTACAAGTATCTAATAAACCTCGTTCATCCACTCAATTACAGAAGGGCAAGCATCAGAAAACAGACCGCGTCATTTGGAAGATGAGAAAATGTAAAATTCATTTGCAAACATGAGAAACCACATGATGCCATTTGAAATACAAAGATATATATCCAACAATACCATGCACTTCACATGCTAAAGTGGACTATGATTGAAAACTATAACAGTATAATACATTGCCAAAGGGAAGATCCAGTTGTGTTTGCTTTTTCTAAGCTACACAATTTTCTTTCTCACAGGATCAATGTACATAATTCATACTCTACCACATAGATCAGATACTATCAAAGAATAGTCAAATTGTCAGTTAAACTACAAAATTTAAAACAATTTTTTGGATCTTCAATGGGGTCATGACTCTCATGGTCCTTAATGGCAACATATTTGAAATCCTCATTTTATGTCTACCTCTAAATATTGGCATTATATTTCCTACATTAAGAATATTCACCACCAACACACTTCTAGAAAAGTAAATTGCAGGCAAAAATTACCTTGCATTTTCCTTCAGCCATTTGCATTAGCATATTCCGTCGCTTTCTTGTGCTATTTGTTGCATCAAAAATGCCTACCTACAAGTATAAATCAGAAAGTAAGAAAACAGCAGGTGAAAAATTCAGATTAAACCTTAGAATCCTCAAACAATGTCAATTATTTACCTGCCCTCCTTCCAGCATCCATAACAGCATATCTTCCATTGCCAAGGCTGCCACCTGAGCATATATCAGAGATCAAGTGGTAACATCAAAAACAACAGAGAGTCACAGATATTGCTCGAATTCCATTGTCATTCTAAAATAGATAGCACTTTTAGCAACAGTTTGAAACAAAGTCTAACTTCAGAAACTAATTCCATCACACAAGGGTTTCTAGTTCATTTTGCAAAGGAATATAAGTTAGATTAGCATGTATTTGTCATCATGTTCTTCATCTCTAAATGGCTTCCACAGTTTCGCTCCATCCACTAACAGTAAACACATAAAAAGAAACAGATATATACAATGCAATCTACCTCATTCCGTGCATCAACACCTTCTTGATTGTCAGCACGAAAGAAATCTGCAGTCTAGAATTATTACAAAGCAATAGGTCAAAAAATGCAAATGAAGCAAAAAATATTGTAAATGCAACAAGAAATGATAGAAGTAATTACCAAGCCACATGGAAATTGTAGCAGTTTGGACAAAAGGGCTCCTTTTTATCTAACAATTAATGTGAATTTTCATCAATATTAAGACGCCCAGAAATGAACCATGAAAAGGGTTTACATATGGCTCTATGTATAAGATATATATTACAGACTCTTTGACTCCTATTGACCAGAAAATAATCAGGAGCCTATCTATCCTTAAGATTGTTATATAGAAAACAAAAGCAAAACTCAATGCATTAATTGCAAAGGGGTAACTGAGAATTTTTATTTTTTATTCTTTGACATAACTTACAAGAGACATTTGAAATATCCCAAGGCAATTTTGTATGCAAATTTTTTCTCAATTTCATAAATTCTAATATACAGGCATTTCGTCAAACAATTGGCGCTCTGTTGTTTTGAACTTGTTTCAATTTTTTTCCATCCCATAATAATTGTTTTATACGATAGGTGCATAGTATAGTTTCTCTCACAAATTGCAAGTAACAAACAATAGATATTGCAAGAAAGGTTGCATGAACATGGATACGGATATGGATACGGATACAGATAGGACATTTTTTAAGACCTCTCATATGGATACGGCAGGATAAGACATTCATAAAGAACACATGTATATATATATATATATATAACAAAAATTTATAAGTTATTAGACAAGATTTTCATTACTTTAGAAACAATATAGACACATAATTGCTACATATTGTCATATTCCAAAATGTTTACGTTTTAATATAGTTTTATTATAAAAACAAAATTCAAATACATTAATAGTTTGATAGAAACACATGCTATAAAAATTATCATCACTGTTCTCCTGAAACTGGAGTTCTAGATCATCAAGATTTTTTGACGAATTAGGATAGTTGGATTGAGTCCGACCACGAGCTAGACTATCAAAACCAAAGGATCCACCTAAAATGTCAGAATTCTCAACAATGGGATTGAGATGTGTCAATGCATTTATGGAAACATCAATGTCACTCATCTCAGGTTGTACATCCCAAAGTCTATTAGGTCCCCTCATGTATTCTATGGAGGATTGTGACAAGAGACAAAGATTGGAATGAACATATACAAGGTCCGTTGCTTTACTAGCTGCCAACCTATTTCGTTTCATAGAATGGATGAAGCCATATGTGCTCCAATTCCTCTTAGATGCAAAAGAACTTCAAACCTATAAAAAAATTTGATATTATAAGTTACGAAAACACACAAACAATCAAATAAAACATAATTTAAATTAGAAAATAATTCATATAAAGTTAAACTTGTGATAGAAATTTGACACCCATTTTTTGCAAATGTTTAGTCATGGCACCATGGAAGTTCCACCACTTCATAGGATCTATTTCTTTTTTATTTGCCATTGCATCAACATCTACATAAGTTCCATCAAAGGATGCAAAAGTTCCAAACTCATCTCGAATCCTTGCAGCAACTCTAGGATCTGTAAACATTTTTTTGAAGGCTTTTTTATATCCGTCAACTACCTCAACATCCATAATTGGTGTTGTTTTATTTGGCAGTGCCAACATATCAACATGGTAGTACTTGGGGTTCAAAGCATATGCCAAAAGTTGCAAACGAGTTGTGATTTTATCCTATCTCTTCTTGATTACCTCATATATCTACTTATAAAAAAATTCAGAGGGGTCTTGCTCTTTTGCTCTAAGAATGTCTCTAACTTGCTCCACCATTGTATCTATGCAATCATAGATGTCACCCAATAATGGCTTATCAGTGTCACAACTCACAACAATGAATGAGGGTGTATATTGGTTCAATGAAAGCAAGCAAGTAGTCTATTTGAGCCCACCAATCATCATCGAAGATTAGTGTTCTGATATTATTTGCTCTATTTGTTTGAGATTGTCTCCAAACTACCCAAATATCACTAATCACCATACTTATCAAGGCTTGTTTGACATCCACAAGCCTTTCAAGAACAGTGTAGTGTGTGGCAAAGCGAGTCTCAACCACCTTCAATTAAAAAATAATAATTTTAAAAATATATAAATATTACATATATTTAAAAAAAAATAGCACTTCATAAAAAAAAAAGTATTTGAATATTTCTAATACAAATTAAACTTACCTTTAGCAACTCCAACTTAGCGAATTGTCTATAGATGGCTTGTGACATTTTATGATTACAAATAAACATTTGAATTTCTTTGGCTTCTTCATAAATCTTTTGTATCCATTGAATTTTGCCAATTTTTTGTAGCATTAAGTTCAAAAAATGAACTACACAAGGGCTCCATCAAATGTTTGGAAATCTTGCTTCCATGACCAACCTTGCTGCTCTACATATTTTGCATTATCTGTGATCACTTGAACAACAATTTCTGGCCCCATGACTCAATTGCTTCGATTAGAATATTGGCAATGAATTGGGTATCTTTTACATCGGCCTTGCATTCCACTGCTTCCAAAAACATTGAAATCACATTGTTAGCAGCCTATTTTTAGCATCCTTCCATCCATCACAAATGATGGGAACCCCAAATATTTTCCATGAAGCTTGAATCACCTACAACTGTATGTCAATAATGTCTTTTTCTTTACCCAAAATGGTGGTACGAACTTTCTCGTAGCCTGGGTTTTTGTATACTTTGGATGCCTCATTAATTGACCTAACCATCTCTTGCCAATATGGAGAGCGCACTACATTAAATGAAATCCCATTTGCATACAACCAACAAGCAATATTTTGATTTGTATCCTCTCGACTTTGCAAATTAAATGTTTTTTCGAAAGGTCCTAAATTGCTCCTATTGTGGCTTGTTTTTGAAGCCGATTCTAGATGCAAAGGGGGTCTATTTAGACTTAAAGTTGACCTTTGTTTTGATGCTTGAACACGATTATCAGCTTCATCTTGTTCTTTTTGATATTTTGCAATTTTTTCAGCTAACCACCCCTTCCTTGGATGACCATCAACATTTGGACCAGGACATATAGCAAACCCTTTCCCTGTTATTTGGAGAAGGTGCCCACAAACCCTAGTATTGGAACCTTTGTAATTTGTTAGACACTCATGAAATGTCCATTTATAGCCTCCACCACCTTGAATTTTCTCAAGAATAGTGACATATTTCCACAATGGAGATTTAGGGTCTGGTTTGATCCACTTGTCATTTTCTGATGCTCTAACATTGCATGATGATGATGCCATGATTAATATCCTGTAATAAATAAAATTTTAATAAAATTATAATACATAAATAATTTTAAATTAAATTTAACACAAATTATTATAAATTAATTTAAGAATCTAACTTAAATAATTTTTATATAAATTTAATATTTTACTATTTTAAATTTAATTTTACAAAAATATCAAACTTCGAATCTATAATTATATTCATAATAACTTTCTAATATGAATCTATTCATAATAACTTTCAAATTAAATCTAATTTAAGTTTCAATTAAAGTAAATATTTATTAATAATTTAATATATTTTTATTAAAAATATATTAAAATTTATTTTATTTTTATATAAATATAAATATTCTATTTATATTAAAAAAGAATATTTATATTTATATTAAAAAAATAAGTATATTTTTGATAGGCGGTGTTTGATCTTTTCAATGGTGGGGGGGGCGTTTGAAGTGTACGAGGGGGACGATTTAATTTCATTTTATTGCAGATTTTTTATTTCCTGCTACGTGGAGTTTTATTTGAAGCCATCCTTTGGTGGTGAAGGTGCTTGGGTTGGGGTTCATCTCTTTGAGCTTGGTTTGGCAGTATCTGTAGCGGGTTGTTTTTGTTTCTTTTTGCCTATAGATGTTTTTCTTTTTCTTAGCATGGATAACCCTAGCGAGAGCTCCTCGAGAAACAGTCATTTCCGGTTGCACAAAGTGAATGGATGCCTGGTAGGATCGTCTCGTGCTTATCATACAACCGGCTTTTGTGGTGGAAGTTGTTGAATATTATTGCAACCACGTTCTGATATGCAAGTTCATGGCGATGCGAGTGGTGCTTCCCTTTCTGGCTTCATGGGTGCGCAAGACTTGGAACCCGGAAGGTGATTTTCACATTATGCTTGCAGCCAATAATTTCTTTTTCGTGGATTTTTTGTGTGTGGCTGACAGAAATCGGGCTTTCAATGGAGGGCCCTACTTTTACAATCACGTGGGTCTTTTTATCATGCCTTCACACATGGGATTCAAATCTGCAAAAGGAACTACCTTCTAGGGTTCCGGTTTGGTTGTGTCTCCCCCATCTGCTGTTGGAACGTTGGCGAAATGATATTTTGCAGATGATTGCGCTCATGCTTGGCAAGCCCATTGGGCCTTCGCAGCAAACACTAACTAAAAGAGTCCTTTCTTTTGCTCAGTTGTAAAGTGCCTTGCCAAATCTGACAAGAAAACTCTGTATTTCTGCCTGAGGTATTTTGACAAACATTTTTCTTGCAACCTTGAAGCTGCTGGTTATTGTTTTCTGTTTGTTTTGTTTTGACTTTGTTTGATGCCAATAATGTTTAGATGCTTGAAAAAGATTGCTAAGATGTCTACCAAGTAGCAAAGATGAAATGCAATTCTTTTTGTATTTTTCAAGTGCATATATATGACCTACTTGTGCAAAATGTGCATCTACAACAGTCAAACAAATTATCACACTTTGTATGCAAACTATATGAGCCGATATGAAAGTGAAGTAACTTGGCATTTAGACAAACAATTGGCAAACCAACTCCAACCGCCTCTTCTTGATATTACGAATGAGATACAACGAGTACATATGTGACATATCCCCCTTACAAATTTTTTCAATTTTTAGCCATAGCACTTCACCCGTTAGCGTTAGACAACCAAAACCATCTGAGAAATGTAACCCTACACCAAGAATGTACACCAAGATCCCAATGACTGGTGAGGTGTGAGCATATGGCGTTGGGGATCGTTAGCTTGTAAAACATAAACTGTTGGAAAGTACAATGAGAGACGGCTCAGCCGATCAGAATGAGATGAGATGCAAACTTGACCACTTATTCATCGGGAATGTATTACAAGAATGAACATGAAATACGGCTCAGCTGATCAGCAATATGAGAAATGCAACTCAACCACTTATTCAATGGGAGTGTAATACAAAGTACTAAAAGTAAATAGACGGTGAGGCATATCTCTTCCACTAAAAGTGGGAATACAAAATGTAAAATGTAGAAAGTAAAGAACTGATTAGTACTACTGATTCAGCGTTACAATAAGATGAACAATCTGCAAATACAATGAAATATAGATAACCAATGATCTTCAGAATGTTAGGAAATGAACTCCAAACAAGTACAAGTTATCCAACATATGATATATAGCAAAAATGACTGAAATATCAGGTCTGATATAAAATTGCAGCAATCAGAAAATTCATACCAGCAAGCCCTAGAATCACCAAAACACTCATAACTTCGTCAAAACACCTCTGAATGATGTGAAACTGAATACAAATGAGAGCTAGGAGTTGGGCGACCAAGACCAAGCCAAGAAACACCTCCAAACAGCAATGATTAATTTTTATGCACGCTTCCCAATGCAGCCTCAAACAAGGTATAACCTTCAGAAATCGTCGACTAGCAAGATAAAATCCAAGACACCTACAAAAAATCTGAAAACTTGCAAGGAGGGGTGCCCAAGGTAGACTAAAGCATAGGACCAATACCCAGAACCACCAAAAAATCATGCAAGGAGCTATGAGTGAAAGTTCGCTACAGCCGAACTCAAACCAGCAACACCAAAATGTGAAATATCAATCAAATAACCAACTTGAAGCTCAATCCACAACCTCTAGATGAAGAAGCAGTCTCAACCAGCTAGGTACTGTCTCACAAGTACGAAACTAATTAGCTAGGAGGTATGCATTCCTCGAAGCAATGTGCTTGAAATCATTTCAGCAACATTTTGTTAAGATAAACAATGGATAGCCAAACAAAGAGCCCAACACTCATATTTATAACCTTTTCTCTCCAAATTCAAATTTGCTTTTCCCTCCAATTAGGACGCCTATCTCAAATTCACATTCATCCTCTATAATTTGCAATTTGCATTTGAATTTCATTTCATCTCTAGCATCTCCTAGACTTGGCGTCCAAACATAAGGGTGAGATGACTTTATTTAAATTGCAAATAAAACATAAGCTTTGGCGTCCCATATTATCAAGTGCAAAATACATTATAAAATGTTATTATCTCCTCCAGGCTAGGCGTCCAAGGCTAAAGTGAATATATTTAATTTTGCAAATATATCTAGGCTAGGTGTCCACTTAACCTTAGCCAATATTTTCACTTTTTTAAACATTATTTTCACCAAATATTAAACTTGCCTAATCAAGCACCACAAAGGCTGGAAACCAAACTAAGTATACTGCCCTATCAGATATAGCCACTGTATCAAACTGTTGAAACACCGCCAAAAATAGCACTGCTAAAAATAGAACTTACTATAAATAGCATACTGCTAAAAATATTAAGTATGTCCAAATGCATTTTAACCACAATCAGAGTAGCCGTCGCAACTTACTAAAAATAGTAAGTCCGAAAAAGTTACTTGCTTTAGTTGCATGTCACACTACTGTGAAGCTCTCTGAAAACCCAGAAGGAATCAAGAATCCAAATAGCAAAACCCCAACATGCAAGTCTCTAAAACTAGCAAAACATCCTCCTAGAAAATAGGAAACCCTAATTTCATATGCATGTCATACCATCCTGAAGCTCTCTAAAAACCCAGAAGGAATCCAGAAACCAATCTGCAAAATTCCAACATGCAAACTCCTGAATCACAAAAGAAACCTCCAAGCAGCTGGAAACCCTGATTTTGCCTCTGACTAGCCTACGGGCATCTAAGAATAGGCTAACAATCATTGGAAAGTGTAGTGCTAAAAATGGGGACATTACAGTCCACCCTTCCCAAAACTACTTGTCCTCAAGCAATACCACCACAACTCCAGAAGAATTTAAACTAATTCATACCAAACCAAGTACGATCCCAAGGTCCCAAGTCCATCTCAAAAAGGACCCACCATGCTGATGTTGCACCACTCTGATCACATTAGTGAAACCATCATGCCAAAACTGCAATAACCCCCCTTGTAACTCCAAAATGTTACCATCCAAGATACTCAAAATGAACAGACTGGAAGGACTAAAGTCAACACCTTGCAACATCTCATGCCCAAAAGATTCTGAGTAATCAATATCAACAATGCCACTATCTATCACAAGCCTGGTCAATGGGAAAGATAGTCTACTCAACTCAATACTATAATCCTCAGAATGTCTCCTCAAGGTGACAAGCAAAGCCACGAGAACATATGTGACTTCACCCAATCTTCTTGCAAAAGGGAAAGCAATCATTTGCAAGAGCTCAACGAATTCATCCCCATCACTCCACATGGAGCTACTATGCCTCAACTGAATTATCATGGTACAACCATGAGGACTGTACATATTTATCACAATTCCAACCCCAAGAGTCTCAGAATGTAGAATCAAAGCATGTGAAAGTTCGCTATTCTGAACCAATATTGTGAAGGAGCTATCAAATTCTACTTCATAGACCTCCATAAGTTGAACTTTGAAAATAGGATAGGAATGAAGAAACAAGTAATCACTGCTATTCAAGGCTGAGATCAGCAGAGTACAATCAGATTTTAGTGCTCTACACAAGGAAAAGCAACAACACTAATAGAATTCCCAAGTGTGAGTATGTCAGATGAGCATTGTGTTGCAAGATTCCACCCCAAAAGTGGCTGGGAAACATAAAAGAGCAATTTTCAACTGAAAACTACCACCTCTTTGACAAAAAGTGATGAACCAACTCTCTTGAATGAGAGTAACTCCCCATGTAGGGTGGCTTGTCTGCCTCCAATTAGCAAGCCCAAGTCTCAAAATCTGCCTTTGTCTTAGCCAAGGATCACTCTCAAGAGCAACTAACTGTTCATCTCTCCAGCCCATACTCAAAATTTCTCTCCAATCCATTTGTTGATGAACAAATGGGGCCATGAAGTTGTTGGTAAAGAAAGGAACAGCACCAAGAAATCTAATAATTTGATTCTTATCCCTCCAAGAATTCATCTTTCCACAAGTATTTAGCTCCATCAACCCATGTTGAGGATCCTGTTGTGACCTTTCCACACATCACCCCATCCAGGATGGGGACCCCCTAATTTTTGCTCCATTCTAGTCTTTTGGCTTTGGTTCTCTCTATCTCTGATCTTTTGTCCTTCCGGGGATGTCCTGTCATTTGACCTAGGTTGAAATGATTACCAAGTTTGCGAAATTAGGGTTTCTATCCTTTAGGCTCATTTGAAGTCAAATAGAGTTATCAAGGTAAAATTTGAGTTAAGCAATACAGTCAGAAGGCTCAAGACAGGATCCCACTGAAATCTTACCGAAATCTGGCAACTTACTATTTTTAGTAAGTACCTAATATGAGGTCTTTTCCTCAAGATTTCGGGGTTCTAACTACTTCAGCACATCTAAGCAACTTCAGGGTGCCTACGCATGAAATTTGAACAGATTCAGACAACTGGCTATTTTTAGCAGTCTAGCCTTCAAAGGTTGTTTTCAAGGTTTAAACATATGATTTTCCAATGCATGATTGGAGAATGGATCTAGGTTTTTCAAGACCTTCGAAATGGTATAACATGCAAACCGAGATAATGACTCTCAGCGGTACAGCCTTCAGAGGCTATTTTTAGGGTTTGCATGCAGTGATTTTCAGTACATGTCCGGATATTCCATATGGGTTTTGCGAGAGATTCACAGTGATATGACATGCAAACGGAATGGGTCAGTTCTCAGGGACTTACTATTTTTAGCCAGTGCCTGCATGTTGACCAATTTTCTGGGTTTTTCTGGGTTTTTTGAGATCCCACGTGCATTGTGACATGCAAACTCATCCGACATCAGATAGATTGCCTTCCGGACACTTACTATAAATAGCACTTCAGTCTAGCAGCTACCCAACACTTCAACCCAGGAAGCAGAATGACAGGCAGCAGAAATCAAGGGAAGCGGAAGCAGTCCGGAGCGCATGCAAGTCAGATTAGGGCTTCCACTACTGTGCCTAAAAATAGATGGAATGAAATGCAGAGATGTCAAAACGAAGCATGCCACCATGATCAGAATCTTTGAGGCTGCCTACTGGCGAAATTTGAGCACAATTTGAATACTTACTATTTTTAGTAAGTCACATCATGGCTATAAATAGCACGTCTGTGCCAGAGGCAGGTGTAAATAGGTCACTTATAGCATCAAGATCAGGTGGAGCGAATTTCAGGACAGACGGAGATACAAAGATTGATCAATTTTAGGGTTTGCTAAAAATAGCAAATGGCTAAAAATAGCATACCAGTGTGGACAGAGGGTATAAACAAGGTGGCAAGGCCAGTGGAAGCACAGCCACACCTGCTCCAGCTCAGAATAGATGAAATGCAAGGAAACCCTAATTTCTCCGAATTTGCTAAAAATAGAAAGCCAAGGCATGGCTAGGGCGTTGGAGATTTATAAGTAATAACTAGCATGAAGACACATGAAGTGCGCCCAGAAGGAGTAAAAGGGATTGAAAATCTCTAAGTACTTGAAGATTCCTCCTTCATATGAGAAATGCGCCCAAGGCATGAAAAAATTGACAAGAAAATTCTCTAAGTGTGAAATTTCCTTCACACTAGGCAAAATGCGCCCAAAAATTCCTTGAGCATGGGTCAAATGCGCCCACAAAGGGTGAAGGCATAGCAAAAAAAAAATGCTAAGGCATGGAAATTCCTTCATGCTACCCCATATGTGCCCTCACTTGGAAGGGGCCATGCTAAAATGCGCCCAAGGGAGATGAAAGGTCATGAGGGGCATGGGAAATTCCTCCTACCCATGGCAAACGCGCCCACAAGTTCCCCCTACCCATGGCAAGTGCGCCCAAGGGGGGGGCCACCTAGGAAAAAACGTGGAAGTGGTAGGGGAGAAATGCGGTAAGGCAAGGAAAGTTTCCTCACTATGGGTGAAATGGGCCTACATATTCCCTCTTCACATGCCATTTGCGCCCACAACAAGATAAAAGGGAGATGAAAGGTCACTAGGGCATGGAAGTTACTTCACCACCCCTCAAATGCGCCTAGGAATGGAATTAGTATACATGAAATGCGCCCTTGCTTGTGAGATGAAAAAGGTAAAGTGTTAGCTTCTAGGCGTGAAAATGCCTAAGGAGTGAAGGCAAAGGTTGATGCATGAGGTGAAATGCGCCCTTCATGGGTAATTTAAAAATGAATTTTGTTTTCCTAGGAATTTTTCCCAAGGCAAAGGCAAAAAAGTTGCTAAGGCGTGGAGAGATAAAATGGATAAAGTGGAAGCTCACACCCTCAAATGCGCCCCTCATGGGTGATTTAAAATTCTAATTATTTTCTAAGGGTGAGAAATATGCCTAAGGCAGGGATGAAGTTGGAGATTTTAAAGAACAAGTGTGAAGTATGCCCAGAGCCAGTCAGGATTTCTTCTAGCAAAATCACATAAGGTGCCAAGGTAGAGAAAATTGAAGATTACAGGTTTGGAAGACGTCCGGAGTGAAAATGAATGAACCTTAGCAATTTTATTATTATTTTAAAATAATAAAAATTAAATGAACCCCTTCGTCCGGATACACATGGAAACGACAAGATCTGAAGGGAGTTTTCTTCTGGGTATTGAACGTCTGCAATTCAGAGACGATTTAAACTTACTCCACACCTTGCTCGTGTTGTTTTAACAGAGAATTTTGCCCGATGCCTGTTTTGATAATTTCCTAAGGCAAATTCAAGAAATTTCTCTAAGGCAAATGTAGAATATCTCTTCACGAAATATGTTTTGCTTGAGGATCAAATTGGATGAATGAAGTATTTTGCCAGAACAAAGAAGAATGACTTAGCCAGATAAATTTAAAATTGTTCGCAGAGGTAATTGATTTAATATTTTGAAGAGGCAAATATGATGAAGCAAGCCTGTCCAAGAGTGATGAAATTTCGAAGTTCTAGAAGTCCAAGATTCCGATGCTCCAGATGACAAGTGTTGCAACTGGCCAAAAGGGGGGGAAAATGGAATTCAAAAACATGCTAAGTATAGCCTCTCCTGGATTTCGACCTGGCTATAGTATTCTAAGTCTTTTTCATATCTCTCACAAGTTATTGAATGCAAAGCACTCTCTGGGGCTGAAGTACGCATTTGTGAAGAAAATTCTCAAGTTGCTGAGAGGTGCGAGTTTGCAAGATGTTGAATCGACAGAGGTGTGGCTTTGCAAAATTTGAAGGTTGAAGCTGCTGAAGCATAAACTCCCAAGTCCCCAGTCACAAGTTGCTGAAGAAATCCGAATTTAAGCAAAGGTGGAGATTTGCTGGGAGGTACGAGTTTGCAAAGGGAAACTTTCTAGTTGCTAAGAAGTAAAATGTGAAGTACGAATTCAAGAGGAGAAAGTAAGTTGCTGAAAGTGCGAAGTTAGGAAGAAAGTACAAACTTAAAGAAGGAGTTTCAAATTTGCTAAGGGCGAATTGCTGCAAACATCTCCCAGCATCTGACATTGCGTTGCTGCAAGTAGAGAAACTTCTAAGACCTTCAAGTAGACAGGCACAGTTGAGGTTTGTAGCTGAAAGTGGCAAAGTGTTGTAGCCTTTTTATTTAAAAATCTGTTGGCACCCTCAAAAGTGATATTTTATTGTTATAAAATCTTGTTCTCTAACGACTTTTGTTCTTTGTAGAATGGTTGAATCAAGCAGAAGAGTTGCAGGCAGAGGAAACCACGCTGAATCCATGAGAGCAAACACATTGAGACAAGCAGTGATTAAGAAATTGAGCAACTCCTTGCCAGAATCAAAATTCTCTTCAAAGTTGGGCAAGCTGGCTAACACAAACTTGGGCTCGTTCAACCTGGAGGCATTCAGAAGGAGGATAATGGGGACTAGAGGCCATCACCCATCAGTGACTTCACATAATATTGTTAGGAGCGGACTGTATGCAGCTGCTAGTTTTCCTCCAGCTATCCGGTGTCCAGAGCTAATCTAGAATGCGCCAACTTCTACAACATAGAGCAGAGGACTGTCATTTCGTCAGATGGCAAGATATTGGCTAACCTGACACCGGAAGCAATCCACATTTGACCAGTGTGCTGATTTGATAAATGTAATGTCCCCATTTTTAGCACTGCACTTCTCAGTGATCGATGGCCTATTCCCGGGGTGTTGTCGGCTAGTCAGAGGCAGAATTAGGGTTTTCAACTGTTTGGTGGGTTCTCTTAAGGATTAAAGGTTCTGCTTGTTGGAGTTTGGGTGTTTGGATTTTGGTTTCCTTCTGGGTTTTCAGAGAGCTTCGCAGTGGTATGTTTTTCTTGGCATTCTGAGCACCTTCAGGAATTTACTATTTTTAGTAAATTCTATTTTTAGCAGTGGTTCAGTTAGCGTCAGCTCAGTCAACTTTCATCTTCTGGCAGTTCATTGGGTAATTCTCATTTTTGGCTTAAGGGGTTCATTTTGGAGAAATAAATTATTTTAAGTCAAAATGTTTTATTTTAAAAATACCCCTTGGCCTAGTGATATAACTTAACAGTTGTTTTAAAGAAGGGGACTTTGAGGGGTATCTTCTCATGAAGTAAATATTTTTATATTTCTAAAGTTTATAATTGCTCAAGGGAAAATGGACGCCTATTTGAAGGAGTTTATATTTTATAAAAAAAAAAAGAGAAGTGATTTATATCTCTCAAGGAAGGTACGCCATTTTGAAGAAAGAGTTTTGGTCAAAGATTAAACCTAAAAGCAACTTGGGATTAGGGCGCACTTTCTAGAAGCCTCCAGAGTCTTCTCTTCATTCTATAAAGGAGGTTCCTTCTCTTCTTTTGGTTTATCTTATGTTTATGATATTGTTATGCTGTCGGAATGGCTTTGGGACTGCTTCGAGGAATGAATGCCTCCTAGCCTTGGCTCGACTTCGTGCTTGAGAGATAGCACCTAGTAGAGAAGTTGCTTATTGTTGAGAGTTTTTTATAGTGAGGTTTGCTTTGTAGCTGGAGTTTGTTTGTAGTTCAGATTACTGCATTTTATGTCATTTTCTAGAGTTGCTGATAACAGGGCTGAACTGTAGTTTCACTCATAAATCCGAAAATAAAAATACAGTCATTCTGGGTATTGATTCATTGAGTTTCCTTGATAGGGGCGACCCTTCTTGCAAAGATTCAGATTTTAATATTGTGTGTTTATTTTTTAAAAGCAAAATCGCCTCTCCCTATTGGTTGTACCATTCTGGTCTGCCTGGCAAGTGTTTAGAAAAAAGAATACTTCGATTTGTTAGCTGTTTCTTGGTCTAGTCCTCATTGCCATTATTATAGCTTTCTATTGCATCAGGTCTCATGTCATTCTGGCAAGTATTGAGTGAGTTGTGAGTATTTTGGTGAGTTCTAGGGTTGCTGATTGCTTCATTTCAGTTGTTGGTCTGTTATATCAGTCATAGATAAATGCAGCTTTGTGAGGTGTTTGAGTCTAGAGAGGTTTGTCAAGCATTGAGGAAGTCTTACAAATTATTGCAGCATTGAAGAACTTGGATTACTAGGCTTTGGCAAACATATTGTAAGCTGGCAGTAGTACTGACAGCAGCTCTTAATCTTGCTTTATCATGAATGTGTAATGCTCATCTTTACATTCTGTAATCGCATTTGTATTTCCTTTATCTCCGCCCTATGGTCGCCTCATTTCCGTAATGGATTGAGTAGCACATGCTTGGTGTTGAGCTTGCTTTCAGTTATTAGATGATAGGGACCCTCTGACCATATGCTCGTCGTTCACCGACGCATTTCTTGGTTAGAGTTCTTGTATCGGCATTTCATTTAAGATCCTCTGACCATATGCTCGCCATCTCTTGGCGCCATTCTTGGTTACAGTTCCTTCCAACTCTGTTTCAGTATTCAGATCCTCTGACCAATGCACACACCTTGCCCACATCAGGATCCTGGTGTACATTCTGGTTAGAGTTGCTTCAGCATCGTTTTGGTTTAGAGCTAACCCTAACGACTGTGAGTTGCTTTGCTTATTGTAATCAAAAATTAAAAAAAAATTGGCTTGGTTTACTTCAGTGGTATCAGAGCCAAGATCCTGCCATCCTGTGAAAGTAGTCAATGATTTAATTGTCAGATGAGTGACAGAGATGCCAGACACTACGTACAGAGAGAGATGACTAGAGAGAAGTCTTTACTTGAGCTAATGCAGGAACTGTTTACGCTAATGAAGGATCCTGACATAAGGTGGGGAATCAAAAAGATTTTTTGCTAAGTCTGAAAGTCGGGATAGAAAGGTGCACATGTCACATCAGAACGATTGTGAGCTTGATAAAGATACCTTGGCAAATGAGGAGTTAAGGGTAGAGCCCCATAATACTTCCCTTGACTTGCATGTAGTAGGAAGTGATGAAGATCAGCTCGGTGAAAAGAACATAACAATCTTGAGTCCTAATAAGGATTCAACCTATGAAGGTCTTGAAGCTAAGGGCTTCATAGAAGATTTCAGTAGTACTGTTGTATGGGATGAGTTTGCTAAAGAAGAGCAAGTAGAAGGAAATATTGTTGGTGCCTTTGAATCAGCCCATGACCATTGCCAAAGTGATAATGTTGGTAATGATTCCAACAGGATTGTACCACCTCATGTTGAAGATTTGGTGATGGATAGTTTTCCTCTTGTTGCTGTCCAAACTCCTCAAAAGTTTTCACAAGAAGAAATTATGACAAGTGATCAAGGAAACCTTTTTGGTATGCATATGATTACTAAAGATGAGATCAGAAATATACCTATAGAGGGTGGTTACATTGAAGGAAAAAGGACTTATGAAGAAATCAGTTCAAGTGAGTTGCATGGTGACCTATTCAAAGACTCAACACTCCAAGAGGAGCATGAAGAGTACTTTCCTTTTGATCAAAACAACCAGCCTTTTACCGCTTGGGATCCCGGTTGGTTGGCACCAAGATATGATAAAGAACCTTTGTGGGATGAATTCCCCTTTGATCCAGATGAAGATCAAAAATCAAGCTGCATTGCAAACTCTGAGGTGGCCATTGAAGAGGAAGTTGTCCTTGAAGAAGAAGAGTGTTCAACGAAGCTCCATAATGATCTCTTTGAAGTGGTTGCAGCCACTAAAGAAGAGCATGTCTCTACAGAAACTTTCCGAACAGCGGACGATTATGATCCATTGAGCAAGTTGGATGCTGCTATAATGTTTGACCAAGAAGACGGTGATGAAGAAGGAGAGCGTGAAGACCATATGGCTCTTGAAGAGGAAAGAGTTAAAAAGGCTTACAAACACAAGTCTGATTTTTCCATTCAAGAAGCCAATTGCAAAAATAGAATCGTAGAAATCATGGAGAATGGTCATCTCCATGGCATTGACCATTATCCGTATGTTGGTGGTAAAGTACAAGGATGCTGGAGCAGCATTGAGGGCAGCAAAGACAAGGGACAAGGTTCTGATTTTCAGTTGCAGCCTATCAGCAGTTCACCATCTTTGCATCCTTATGAGTGGGAGAGACAATTCAAGGTGTCCATTGACAAGGAAGTGCAAGCTCTATCCATGTTTGATCACACACATAGCTTGGTTGAAGATCTCTACTGGAAGGTTCAATCGGATGAGAGACTGAAAGGGATTAAGGGTGAAGTTACTCTCCCTAATTTGCAACACGTCAAACACTCATTGGAGACATTGAAATCAAAGTACTTACACTTGATTGAAGATCGTGATCACACCATTGGAGTTGCAAAGAAGACCATTTGTGCTTTTCATGAAAAGGAGAGTATGATTGATGAGCTCATTCTGAAGCTCGAAACAATAGAGGACATGTCGGGAAAAACTCAGTTGGCTCTAATGGAGGTTGAAGACCAGTTTGCCGACTTCAAACTCTTCAAGGAGCAAGAGGGTGCACAAAGAGTTGAAGAAATCAAGCAAGTGATTGGAGAGCTTGATTGTCTTCAAGAGGAGTTTGATCTTGAAAGCATCTCAAGAAAATCGGAAGTTGCATGTGCTGGTTTGGAGCAGCAAGATGAAAGGAATGACTTTCAAATTTATGACAATCCTCTCTTTGAAGAAGGTGATGAGGAAGTGCCACGTCTGTTGATTAGTAATGAATGCATAAGTGGGCTCAAGGGTGAAGATTCCATATGGGAGGTGTCGAAGCAAGGTAATTTCAACATCTATGACATCAAGATGTTGATGAGACAAGTCGTGGTAGCTGTTGGTATCTTCATTACAGCAGCAAGGAGTGATGATTTCAGACCTACTACTCAGGAGGAACGGGAGAATGATGAACTAGAACTTGGTGTTTGCACTCTTGACAATCCATCCTTTGGGTGGAATGATGTTTGGGCTCATACTAGTCAGTTTTGGGAATTGAATCTGAAGTCATTCTATGTTACATACTCCAATGTGGTTGAAGCTTTCATAGTTGAGCTTCAAGGGGGCACCAATTTCGTGAGAATGCACTCGGTTTTCACTAGCACTTGGAGATGCATTGAGATTTTTTGGCAATGTGTTGAAAATATTTTTCAGTTGGGTATCCATGCTTGGGATCCTCAACATGGGTTGATGGAGCCTATTGCTTGTGGAAAGAAGAACTTTTGGAGGGATAAGGAGCAAATTTCCAGATTTGTTGGTGTTGTTCCCTTCTTTTTCAGCCACTTGATGGTTCCGTTTGTTCATCAACAAATGGATTGGAGAGAAATTTTGAGTATGGGTTGGAGGGATGAACAATCGATTGCTCTTGGGAGTTACTTTCGGTTGAGACAAGGGCCGATTTTGAGACACGAACTTGCCGGTTGGAGGCAGACCAGCCACCTTACATGTGGAGCTTCTTGCATTCAAGAGAGTGGTTTCTTCACTTTTGGTCTAAGAAGTGGTAGTTTTCAGTTGGAGGTTGCTCTAGTTTATTTTCCGGCCACTTTGGAGGTTTGTGATGTTAACCTTGTTAGTTTACTCTCATTGCTAGTTCGGGACAGCGAACTTCCACATGCTCTGGCTTTTCATTCTGAGACTTTTAGAGTTGGAACTGTAAGAGTGATTAGAAGTCTTCTTGGTGGTGTCAGTATAATTTAGTTGGTGCATAGTAGCTCCATGAGGAGACTGGAGTATGAATTTGTTGAGCTCTTGCAAAGGATTGCTTTCCTCTTTGCAAGAAGATTGGAAGATGTCACATTTGCAGTCATGACCGTTTATTACCATGTGGAGGTATGCTGAGGAGATTGATTTTGAGTTGAATATCCTATCCTTCTTCGTGCCTAGAATTATGATTGACAGTGGTGTGGTTGATACAGTTGATTCGGGGCATCGTGGACTTGGGATGTTGCATGATATTGATCTCAGACCTTTAAGATCCTTCAATTTGGGTAACATGGATGGTAACACTTCGGAGTTACAAGGAAGGGTAGTGCAACATTGGCATGATGTTTTCACTGATGTGATCAGAGTAGTGCAGCATCAGCATGATGGGTCCTTCCTAAGACGGATTTGGGAACCTCGGATCATACTTGTTTGGGTATGGATCAGTCATAATTTTTCTGGAGTTGTGGTGGTATTGCTTGAGGACAAGCAATTTTGGGAAGGGCGGACTGTAATGTCCCCATTTTTAGCACTGCACTTCTTAGTGATCGATGGCCTATTCCCGGGGTGCTGTCGGCTAGTCAGAGGCAAAATTAGGGTTTTCAACTGTTTGGTGGGTTCTCTTGAGGATTCAGGGTTCTGCTTGTTGGAGTTTGGGTGTTTGGATTCTGGTTTCCTTCTGGGTTTTCAGAGAGCTTCGCAGTGGTATGTTTTTCTTGGCATTCTGAGCACCTTCAGGAATTTACTATTTTTAGTAAATTCTATTTTTAGCAGTGGTCCAGTCAGCGTCAGCTCAGTCAACTTTCATCTTCTGGCAATTCATTGGGTAATTCTCATTTTTGGCTTAAGGGGTTCATTTTGGAGAAATAAGTTATTTTAAGTCAAAATGTTTTATTTTAAAAATACCCCTTGGCCTAGTGATATAACTTAACAGTTGTTTTAAAGAAGGGGACTTTGAGGGGTATCTTCTCATGAAGGAAATATTTTTATATTTCTAAAGTTTATAATTGCTCAAGGGAAAATGGACGCCTATTTGAAGGAGTTTATATTTTATAAAAAAAAAAAGAGAAGTGATTTATATCTCTCAAGGAAGGTACGCCATTTTGAAGAAAGAGTTTTGGTCAAAGATTAAACCTAAAAGCAACTTGGGATTAGGGCGCACTTTCTAGAAGCCTCCGGAGTCTTCTCTTCATTCTATAAAGGAGGTTCCTTCTCTTCTTTTGGTTTATCTTATGTTTATGATATTGTTATGCTGTCGGAATGGCTTTGGGACTGCTTCGAGGAATGAATGCCTCCTAGCCTTGGCTCGACTTCGTGCTTGAGAGATAGCGCCTAGTAGAGAAGTTGTTTATTGTTGAGAGTTTTTTATAGTGAGGTTTGTTTTGTAGCTGGAGTTTGTTTGTAGTTCAGATTACTGCATTTTATGTCATTTTCTGGAGTTGCTGATAACAGGGCTGAATCTGTAGTTTCACTCATAAATCCGAAAATAAAAATACAGTCGTTCTGGGTATTGATTCATTGAGTTTCCTTGATAGGGGCGACCCTTCTTGCAAAGATTCAGATTTTAATATTGTGTGTTTATTTTTTAAAAGCAAAACCGCCTCTCCCTATTGGCCGTACCATTCTGGTTTGCCTGGCAAGTGTTTAGAAAAAAGAATACTTCGATTTGTTAGCTGTTTCTTGGTCTAGTCCTCATTGCCATTATTATAGCTTTCTATTGCATCAGGTCTCATGTCATTCTGGCAAGTATTGAGTGAGTTGTGAGTATTTTGGTGAGTTCTAGGGTTGCTGATTGCTTCATTTCAGTTGCTGGTCTGTTATATCAGTCATAGATAAATGCAGATTTGTGAGGGGTTTGAGTCTAGAGAGGTTTGTCAAGCATTGAGGAAGTCTTACAAATTATTGCAGCATTGAAGAACTTGGATTACTAGGCTTTGGCAAACATATTGTAAGCTGGCAGTAGTACTGACAACAGTTCTTAATCTTGCTTTATCATGAATGTGTAATGCTCATCTTTACATTCTGTAATCGCATTTGTATTTCCTTTATCTTCGCCCTATGGTCGCCTCATTTCCGTAATGGATTGAGTAGCACATGCTTTGTGTTGAGCTTGCTTTCAGTTATTAGATGATAGGGACCCTCTGACCACATGCTCGTCGTTCACCAACGCATTTCTTGGTTAGAGTTCTTGTATCGGCATTTCATTTAAGATCCTCTAACCATATGCTCGCCATCTCTTGGCGCCATTCTTGGTTAGAGTTCCTTCCAGCTCTGTTTCAGCATTCAGATCCTCTGACCAATGCTCACACCTTGCCTACATCGGGATCCTGGTGTACATTCTGGTTAGAGTTGCTTCAGCATCGTTTTGGTTTAGAGCTAACCCTAACGACTATGAGTTGCTTTGCTTATTGTAATCAAAAATCAAAAAAAAATTGGCTTGGTTTACTTCAATAAATACCAGGTGGATGAACAAACCCAAGCCAACTTGTACAAAATTTCCCAAACAGATAATCTCGAAGGATTTGAGGCAAGAGTTTGTGATTTGATAATGATGCTGAGCTGAGTTGGAGGCTGCCCCCAAGCGGTCTTCTTTAAACCTTGGATGTTTTATTATGTCAACTTGGTGCTGGAAGGCAAAGATTACATGGATTGGGCACTGATGATTAGTGACAACATACATGAGCAGCTCTGTGGTTTGAGGAGAACAAAAATGTTTCACATGAGCTCCTACATTGTCTACATGTTGGCTCAAATGACAAAGTATAGGGGAATTTCCTACAAAGAACCAATCGGGTGTGGCTCCCATCAATTCAAAATACATGAGGCTTGTATGCAGTTGCATTTGACAAGCACCACCAACTACAAAAGGGTCAATGACGCCTTCACCATGCACATAACGAGGACCTTGCAGCAAAGGACCCACCATAGAATATCTAGGGAAGCACAGGAACTGATTGAGAGGTTCGGGTGTTGGTTTATCCAATTCCCGAAGTTTACCTACATAAGGCTGCAAGGATTTTCCTCTTATCCTTATAGATTGCCCCGGTATCCCACAAATAGAATGGTGATGCTGGAGATATCTAGGCAACTTATTGCCTATGATAAGATTCAAAAGAAGAAGAAGGGTGGACTTGGATTCCCAATTACCATGGGGAATTCTGACGAAACCTGCCCATCACTACAGGCAACAAGGGAGGCAGAGAACGAGCTCCAATTCTTCCACCTTTCCTACCATACCAGCAGGCAACACTACGATCCCCACAGGAACATCAGATGGATATTGTCCGAAGAGTTTAGACAAGGCACAGATTGAAGACTTTTGGGCAAGTGCAGTGGATGAGATCAAGATCAGGAGGAGGATGTTTTCTCGGATACCGTTGGTGATGATCAGGGAATGCGAGATTGTCCCAATGCCAGACCAAATTGAGGAAGACATAAATGTTATACAGGCTGATTATGAAATAGTGAGGGATACGCCTTTACCACTCCCGGATGTGTTAGAGCCGGAGATTACCGACTTGGATACACTTTGTATCCTAGTCTTAACATTCACACGGAGTTGGGTAGAGAGGCCTGTCAGCCGACTTAAGGGAAGAGCAATTCCCCTCATGTACAATTTGATGGGGGATCACAGATCGCCAACAGCTAGACAGAGGAGACAGGTTGATCAAATTCCAGAGCCAAGAGGAAAGGAGCCAGCTCGACCTGAGCCACTGAGAATTGAGGAATCTGTGCATACACCATCTCGGGCACATTCTCCGAGTATGCAGGAAGTGTCACTATTTGCGGATCAAAGAGAAGGATTGAATGTAGAATAGGCAGTGCAAGTAACAAGTCAGCCACCCCGTAGAGAATCAGTTGGCCAGAGCATCAACATGCCCCGAGAAGAGAATTAGCAAGAGACGGATGAAGGGACGGCCACTAATACTCAGTTTCAGTAGGAGATTGAGGTAGCTCTCGAGGACGATGCTACTTCAGATCAGGATGCCCATAGCTCAAGAGATACTGAGCCAATCGACGATGATGAGCCTCGTCAGAACAAAGGCAGGGAAGAAGTTCATGAGATAGAGGCCGAGGTTGAGTAGCCTTTTGTTATATCAAATATGTGGCAGGAGGTGCCAGAATGGCTAAGGGATAGGATGAGACGTGATCCTGTAGATGAGACCGATCCTGCAGCTGAGATGGAGGAGTTGTTGCAAAGGATCGGTGCACCTCCAACAAAGAAGAAGGCCAGGAAGTTCTCTAAGATCTCAACAGATGAGGATGGCTCTCAAACACTACATGTGCCAGTACCTAGGGTGGAATGTGATAGGGATGAGGCCGTCCCAGAAAACTATGTGATTACAACCATGGAACTTGGCCGCCCTACTGGAGCACAGGTGGTTGAGGAGTGCGATAATTCCTATCGAGCACTCAAGGATAAATTATCCTATGTCGAGGGCAAGTATAAGAAATTGAAGGTAGAACACAAGACACTGATTGGCTATGTGCAACACTTGTCCCGTCCTTGTGGGCAAGAGAATCCGACAATTAAGCTTCTAGCTGAATTTTCTAGGGAATCAATCAGTGGGTTAGAAGATTTGAAAAGAATGGCACAATAGGCAGACAAGTGGGTTGCCAACGTTCGTGTCGAAACAGGAAAGTTTATGGAGGAGCTTGCATATGCCTATTGGCATGCCTCCGATATTATGACAAGAATGGATGCAGTCAACCATGCTTGGGGTGAGGCTCGTATCTATCAGACGAAAGTTGTTCTTCGTTTAGGAGCATGGATGCACACACCTCTACAGGTTTTGGTTGAGGGAGGTGTGATTCAGGAGGGAGATAGATATGACTTCGCCGGATGGTACTCTTCAGTGGTCACAGGCCGAGGATTCCACGATGCATCATAGACGGATTCTGTCAGGGTCAGGAAGGCCATGACAAATATCTTTGATGGGGTCCTCAATACGTTGGAGGCAATTTTTGCTAGGAGGCTGACTTCTGAAGAGGTGACTGCAGATGGTTTGAAAAACAGATTAACACCATTCTTTTCTGAGGTGAAGACCTTCACACAGGATGATTTCGAGAACACTTCTACGTTCTCCAGTATTATTCAGAACACCCAAGACGCCCTTGTTGCCTAGAAGAAATCTTGTGCCCGGCATGGGAAAACGGTTACAGTGTTAGAGTTTCAGTTGGATCACATTCCTCCCATTTCAGATCAGGAAGTTGAGGCAGTATTGGCCAGGTTCATCAGGTTTGTAGCCAACGAAAAGGAGAAAGGAAACCACCCTTCTGGATGATGATCTTCTGGAAGAAAATGATGTGCATTGATGACAGATAGTGGTTCGTGATGAGGAGTGGAGAATCTTTAGAGCATTCATTGCCCCACTCCTCTTAGTGGCGGTTTTTAGGGCTAGAACCCTAATCAGGGCTTAGGTGGCTCAATCTGGGCCTTCCATTGTATTTGAATCTAAGTCGTCCACTGGACTGGGCTTGATATAAAAAGGGTATCCCCCCTCATTTGTAAAATAATAGAGAGTTAGACAGAAATCAGAGATAGAGTTGAGCTAGATAGTAGAGAAGGCAGTTAGAGAGTACAACTAGGAGTTAGCTTAGTTTGAAAAGGAAAGAAAAACTTTCCCTTTGAAGGTTTTTGTAAAAGGTTGTTGTGTAAGACTCTCATAATATAAGGATTTTCATTGATTGGTGACTCTTTCTTTCGTTGTGAGCAGTTGACGAGACTTTTTCATCTTTCCAATTCAAGTAGAGTAGAGTAAAGTAGACTTTGTCTTATGCAAATAGTTGTTAATTGTGGAGTGTGGCGTTTGGTTTGGACAAATCTTCCTTTATCCATACCACTAGCGGGCTTGCTGATGGTAAGTCTGCCCTGCATGGTCAACTGGAATATCAGTACCTAACTTCGGTTGTGACTTGTGTGTTCACTTGCATCGTTGTGACGGAGTGCACATGTGTGATGTCCCCGAGTGGGCCCCTACCGGAAGGTGACGTAGGTCTGTCCGGGCGGTTTATCCCAGCCATGTGTCTCGGGTCCTCGTTGAGGAGGCCTGCCCTGGGGTTGCCCCCTTAACGCAAGGAGGTGCCGTTCATTGACAGTCTGGGCTTTTGGTGCAACGGTTACTAACTTGGTATCAGAGCCGAGAGGTCTCGAGGTCGAGACCCACGAAGCATGGTGGGCTGTGATGTCCCCGAGTGGGCCCCTACCGGAAGGTGACGTAGGTCTGTCCGGGCGGTTTGTCCCAGCCACGTGTTCGGGGTCCTCGTCGAGGAGGCCTGCCTTGGGGTTGCCCCCTTAACGCGGGGAGGTGTCGTTCATTGATAGTCTGGGCTTTTGGTGCCGCGGGTTAAAAAGCCCGGTTTGTCCAATGAATAACCTCCTGCGTAAAGGCAACCCGAAACAACCTCCCTCGGCGAGGACTCCCGGACACCGTGAGCTGCGCCCGTTTCTGGAACATCACAACCCACCGGTCGCCGACCCGAACCTCAAACTCGACCAGATAATAGTGCACCACTTCCGGTGTCGGCAACACCCTCTGAGGGAGCAGCCAGGCGAGCTCTCGCCGGATGAACCATCAGGCGTCATCGCGGGATCTTCCTAGGGATATCATATCATTGAACCTGGGCTAAACATCTTATCCATCCTTTGAAGATTGCACCAACTTTGTCAGAGTTGTCCGAAGGGGAGACGAAACAAAGTTTGGTTTGGAGATTGTCAAAGTCTTTCCTCGCAGTCCACCCCTTAGAAATAGATCATAGAATTCCTACCCCTTATCCCTTTAAATTCAGCATTTCCCGGTCGATTCAGATATCAGAGCATTATAGTCAAATCTTTCATCTGCTTCACTTAGTTGAACAATTACGTAAGTTCCCTTGGAATACCCAGCATATTCACATCAACCAACTGAGTCTATTCGCAATAAAAGGAACCTTGGAATTAAACGCATGGACTTTCACGCAATCTTAGCATGCGGGATACTTTGATCAAGAGAGAATAGAGTGACTGTTGGACATTTTATTTTGTGTTGGTGTTGTCATAAAACACACGTCAATAGATCCCAAGCATGGATACCGAACTGAAAATAATCTCCAACACCGGAAAGAGAATTCAACACATCTCCAAATGCTGGTCAAAACCAAGTGCATACCTATGAAATTGGCGTCCCCTCTAGTGAACCTCTGAAACCAATCCATGAAAGCAATCACATTTGTGGAGCATGAAGCAAACGTTGTCTTCAATCCCAACTGCAAAAATGGACTAGTATGAGCCAAAACATCACTCCACCCAAGGGATGGATTGTCAAGAGTGCAAACACCAAGTTCTAGTCCATCTTCTTTCCCTACTTCATGGGTAACAAATCTGAAATCTTCACTCCTTCCTGTTGTAATGAAGTTACCAGCAGGTACCAAGACTTGTCTCATTAACACCTTGTTGTACCCAAAATAAATTTTTGGCATTCTACTTAAATTGAGCTAAAGCATGTAAAAATGCCGTCAAAAGTTTGTTTTAGGTCAAACCAAACATAAGGTTTTTGTGGGTTTTTGTCAAGGAACATATGTGTAAAATTCTGAAAAATTGAAAATTAGGGTTTCGCACCCCTATTTTTAAGGAAACCCCTGAAAATAGGACCTTCCCGAAAACGATTGAAAATGATTTTGATAGGATTAATCGACTTCACGATCACACTGGTCAAGTCAGAATCTCACCCAACAGGTTGGCAGGAAACCGCTCTGATACCACTGTGATGTACCGCACTCCCTTGATAATATTTTCACTGAACTTGTAGGTCTGATTTTGATAGGTTTGTATTTCTCTTTTCAAGTGTTTGAGTTTTTGCCAGTTAAAAACTAGGAAAGAACTAAGAAGCATATGCATAAAGGAAACTCAAATAACTAAGCTACTGAAACAACTCGAGTACATTGCTCATTTCGACATCTAAATATAGTTTCTTCATTACATAAAGGTCGCTTACAATATACAACTTACATTAGATTCGATGCCGAGTATTTCATAGATCATATTTTAACTTACAACCAAAACAGCACTGTGAATAGTGCCTTGCTACAGTACCTACACCCAATGAAATGCTGATTTCTTTTCAATGATGAACTTCTCCCACCAAAAACCGAAATAGGAAGCCTCCTAGGGTAAGGGCACCCCCTTTAGGTGAAGTTGCAGCCTTGTAAGAAAGGCGTTTCTTTTGCTTTGTCTGATACAAACCCTCACAAAAGTGCGGCTGGCTGTAGCTCTTCAAAACAGCTCCAAAATACCACAAAACGCGAACAACTCTTGTACGATCGAGATTGGATGCAACGGCAACCCAAATCACGCAAAAACCAAGCTCAAACAATTTGCAAACAGCAACGTAGATCTACTATTGCATAGGGCAATTGAGTGTAATGTTTGAATCTTTGATATGAATAAAACGTGTTTTTGTTATCAAAATGAATGTACTCTATTTAAATGACTGTCTCATTTGATTGATTCATCTATTGATGTTATGTTGCATGCATAGAATTAAGTTATGAACATTCTAACTTAAGATGTTTTGTATACTATTGATGTTGTGAACAAGTAATTGCCGAGATTGTATGTCTATGGTTGCAGGAACAGGAACTATTCCTCCAAGCGGAGGGGAGACATCACTCGGGAGAGGGGCTTGGTCGAGTAACCGGTAAAGTAAATCAATTGAGCATACACACACACACCTTAGACTGAGTAAACCAAGTCAGTTTTGTATGCGTATAGGGTAAGTCATCCATAGCTTGTATGTCTTACAAGTAGAGGTCTTGACTGCTTCTGTGTATGAAGTTTATCCTTTTGCTTGATTGTGAGGTTATGATCATCACGGTAGTATCATGTTTGGGTGTGAATGTCAAAAGTAAGCATATAAACACATGTACAGTATATATATGTTTATAAGCGTACGTCATATAATGTGGAATATTAAATATTGCCTGGAGTTTATATATACATATACATACACATAGATATATATTTTGAAAGTACGCTGACTAGCTCACAGAATATATATATATAATCGACAATTATATATGTATAGGTATATTTATATTTATTAAATATATTTATATATGCAATTATATATAATATTATTATAGTTATATTAAGATATATAAATATATTAAATACTCGAGTATTTTAATATTTATATGTTTAATATTTAAAAGAACTATAATAATATTAACATATTAAAATATGTAAATATATCTAGATAAATATTTTAAAACTCTTAGTGTAAAATTAAAAGATTTAATTCTTTTAATTAGAGTTAATATTATAAAATGAATTTATGGAGATATAAATATAATGTTTTAATTTATATTTTTAAATAAATATTTACCTTGGAAATAATTAAAATTGACTTGTATAGTCATTTGGCAAATAAAATGCATTTACCATAGGAAAAGAAAGTATTTTCGACTTTCATAGTCCATTGAGGAAATACGTTGAAAATATCATGAGAAATTTAAATGATAAACATTTGAGACTTTAAAAGGTTTAAACACAAACGTTTTTAAAACCTTGGCTAAAAATCGCGGATTTCCTTATGCTAAAAATCGCGGACTGTGTAATGGCGGAAATGGCACAGCTGTGAACACGCATGGGAGGAAGACTTGGTCGCAGTTGGAAAAATCCACCATTCTGGAAATACATAAGGAGCCTAGAGATTAGGCCAGGTGCGGCACATTAGGCAAGGACATTTTCTCTGCAAATTTCATCCACCATTTTAGACGCCAAGTTGTAGGTGTCTTTCATTCTTATTTTGCCATGTGAGAGTTGAAACCTTCTTCCTAGGAAAAGTCGAATCATCTCTAAATTTGCTGAGTAAGTATCAAATAGCTGCCACATTTCATTTTGAATTATTCAAAGGATAGTTTTGTCATTTTACATACCCTCAAAGGTGGAGTTTGTTGCAATTTCGGATCTATAAATAGATGCCAGCCATTCTTTGTTTGGGATCACTTGTGAAATCCGATTTTATCATTTTCATTGAGATCCATATCTATTTCTCTGTTCTGTTTGTATTTTCTGTTTTGCTGAGTTGAAAATACAGAGTGTTTTTACCAGAAATTGCCATTAACAGTTAATATTCCATTTTAAGTTGTGAGTGAAGTCATTCTGAGCTATAGTTGAGTAAGAAATTACTAGTGGAATCATATTTGAGATAAAGACTTAGAAAGATCAATTTTAGAGTAAAATACTATCACAAGGAAGCCATTTTCAGTTGGAATTCTGGAAGCGTATGTGAAGAAGAGTCTAGAAGAGCAATTCTGGGAGGAGAAGCTTTAAAATCAGGCATGAATCCTCCTTAGTTTATAACTTTTATTGAAGTGTTGTTTCCTTTTTGGTCTTGTGATTGCTGTTTTCAATTAGCTCTAGTAGGAAAGAACTATTTTGATGAATATTTAAAGCAAAGCATTGAAGGAGAGAATGTGTAAGGGATTCAATGATTAAGGGTTTTTGCAAAAGGGATTATATGAGTAAAGAGCTTAAAGGATTAGTTTACTTATCTTACATTAAAAGGAAATAATGGAAAAAGATAAAAAGGGAAGAATTTATATGCATTTTGAATGAATGTTGCATGTTGTGTATGATCTTCGTATATGGAGAATAAGGGTAAACGAGTTACTATATTCTAGGAACGAAATAAGGACAGTAGTCAAGTATATTCAAGCAGCTTAGAGTTTTAGATTAACTGAGATAGGCTAAGGAACTCCTTGGATAAAGATTTCCGTAACACAAGAGGAAGAATGAATTACTTGTCAAGCTGGATTATTTCTAGTAAGTTAGAATGTCGTAGGTTGGTCTGGGATGATTGATAATCCAATGAAGGACTTGAACCTATATTTGTTGTCTTGGATTAGATTGAAGTAGGATAGTCTGGGATGATTGACGATCCAGTGAAGGACTTAGCCTACGCGTAGTGTAAGATAGCCTTAAGTCAAATCGGCCCTGAGTAGTGTATATGATAGATGACCTTCATTCAAAGTACTGAATGTGAATACTTTGGCCAAAGTAGTGGAAGGTACGACATCCACTTAGATGTGAGATAGTCAAGACTACACTGTCAGTTCATTGTGATCCGTCATGCTAGTTTGGGATTGTGAAATAGCAAGTTCTAGTTTTGATTAGGACACAACACTATGCTCGGTTGGGTTGTCGCAGCCGGTTACTTTACCAATCTCTTCGTTCGAAGGGAGGGCCATCTATCGAATGATAGATGTGCGAGGGACTGCATTAACAGTCTGTGGTTGGCGGAAAAGCGCCTGAGTGATGTTTTTCCTCCACAGCAGGCGACAGATACACTAAGATTTGAAAGGAAGGGAACCTAGACCGTCTTACTACTATTTGTGCAAAAAGCTTACGAGCTATGTATGTAATTGTTTTACTTTTGTACTCTGAATTATATTTACAATGAAATGGAATTCATGTGGAAATATATATTGTAACTTGCATGTATTTATCAATAAAGAAAGGAAGAATATTATTGCAATGTCTTTGTTACTTGTTACATTTATATGTTTGAAGTGAAATGTTGGAAAATTTTTAATTACCCAAGGATGGGGTCGTTACAGCTCTTGTACGATCGAGATTGGAGGCAACGGCAACCCAAATCACGCAAAAACCAAGCTCAAACAACTTGCAAACAGCAAAGTAGATCTCCAAAGAGCAGCAAAATAACAAATCAGCAACTTTAAGGTGGTGTTTCACACCCTCAAGCAGCTCCAAACGAACAACCAAGCCCCACCAGGCTCACCCACTGCAAGAAATAAGGAAACCCTAGCTTCCTTCTTCCTCCAAGCTTCACTCCCAAGTTTTCTTCAAGCCAAAATGCTCACTAATGAAGCAATTCGAATTTCCTCTCTTGCCTTTTATAAATTTACAAAGGAAACACTATTCATTAAAGTGAACACTATTCACTTAAGGTATAACATTTTTCACTTTAGTAATGAATAGTAACTTAAAAATAGAAAGTGACCCCTTCATATTAAAACACATGTCCCTAGGCCGAGGATGGTGAAGTAAAAGGTGAATATCATTAAATTAAGCACCAATATCATACCAAACGCCACAATTCACCCTGCCACCATGCTCTGGAGATCAACACTGCAAATTGACGACCAAGTGCCCGTCTAAGAAACCCTCTATCCAGAACTATTAGCCTACGAGGGTCAGGAAAATAGGCTAATCCCCCAACTCTGATGCACGTGAAAAAGGGGACATTACATAATGTTATTTAGAAACTTATAATCCCATGCCTATAATTATGAGTTAAATTGAATTGAAAAATCTTGCCAATTTTTTTGTTCATGTTCATTGCTCATCAAAGTAATAACTTTGTGTATTCCTTTGACAATTCACTTCAGGAATCATGTGTTGTTCTTTTGTTTTATTATTTTTTATGTCAGTGCTAACATATTGGTCTCTACTTTAGCCAATAAATAGTGTTTATTGGTGTTAAGTAATCGAAACCTTGTTTGGCAGCTGAGCACATTGGTCTCTAATTTAGCCAATAAACAGTGTTTGCTGGTGTTAAGTAATTGAAACCTTGTTTGGCAGCTGAACACTAGTCTCTATTTTAACAAGTAGGAAGTTGTGTTTGTCCATGCTTAAGTTGTTAGTTCACCATAATATGAAAATATCACTACAATCTTAAATATTGATAGTTCAGTGCTACATTTGGGGCATAAAAATATAGTCAAAGTAATATTTTCTATTGAATGCAAAATCCCCTTTGACAATTTGTATTGTATAAACAATTGTGGATTCTATTAGTTTAAGTCCTATGGAGCTTTCCCTTCTAATTTGAAGGACGGTTTTACATTATTCACACTTATATTTTGTGTTGTCATGAGAATGACAAATTAAAACACCTATAATAACCTCCCCATCAACATTCTTGAACTCATCTACTAAGGAAAATTTGGAGTTGAGGTAGTGTGTCACTACATGAATGGGTTGGCGGGGTTGATTGCAATAATGTTCCAAATGCATTCAAATTTTCTTCTATCTGATGAGCACACACTTATACTAAGAGAGAGCAAAGGGGCTGAACCAGTATAAGACAATCTTTTACTTTTTCAAAACTTAACAACCATAGCAATATCAATCACACAAGATCTAACAATTATGCAACACAAGAACACACAATTTTCATGGAAACCCTTACGAGAGAAACCCACAGCAAAATATTGACTATATAAAACTTCTCTTACAATCTTTGTAGGCACCAACCCATTGGAGACACGAATCCCCACAACTGAGCACCAACACAACAAGAGAAACCAATCTCTTCTAATAAGAGGCACCAACCTCCAAATAAATATTATGTTTACCTTCTTGAGTATAGCTGCTTCAATATGCTTCACAAATCTGCCTTAATACCTTCACAACTATATGCTATAAACTCCCTCACCAATCTTCTTGAAAACCTTCATAAAACTGCTCACAACTTTGGCATAAATCTGCAATAAATACCTCAAAAGTTCTGCTCAAATATTCAATAACTTTTGCTCATAAATCTGCTATGAATGTTCTATAAATCTGCTCTTCAATCTCTTTCAGATCTGTCTTAAAATGCTATAAATCTGCCTTAAAAGTCTGCTCCAAATCACTTTTAGATCTGCTCATAAACTTCTTTTAAATCAGCTCTTGAAGTCTGATTTTAATTGCTTCAGATTTTCTCTAAATAGGAAGGGTATTCAATGATTGCTCACTTTCAAATGCACGCTACAAACTCTCTTAAATACCTTCATCAGGCCCCTTCAAATACCTCTTCACCCAAGAGATGTGACTCTCACAAAGAGGTCGGCCAAACTTTAAATATAAATATTTTATTTTAGATATTAAATCCCCAAAGTTGAGCACCTCTATGAGGGGGCTCGGCCTCATCAAATAATTTAATTGCAATTTTTTTTAAAAACCTCCCACAAGGAACTCTTATACCCAATAAAGTCAGTCAGCCTTTTAACAATTAAATTTAACATCAAGGTGGCGTCTATATGAGTAGTAGTTGGCCATATCAAGGAATCTTATTTTAATTCTTCAGAGTCGGCTTGTATTCAACTAATAAAATATCCTTTATGAATCGCTGCTCTTCTTTTGATCTCATCACTACCTTGGACACTTGATCCATATCATCAATGATATTGGCAATTTTGCATAGGAGTTATACGTGAAGTCAGCCAATTTTACTATCCTTTTGATGATGCAATTTATGGCCTTTGGCCGATAATGCTTTCCTCTTCAACCTTTGACATCATTGATAAACTATCTTGTCCATGCTCCTTTGACATCAATGACAATATTTCCCACTCTATCTCCCTTGTAATAGTTTTGGATGTCCACATACATGTAGTCCATTTGGTTTTGATCCCCATTTATCAAGCACAAAACCCTAACTAAAGGCTATAACAATTTACAAACATATTAAAGTTGTTAAAAATAACACTTAAAAAATTAAACCACCTCTAGCAATTGGGATTTAGAAAAAGTGAAATTAAAGGATAACAATTAAATGTAAATATAAGTTTGGAATTAGCTTTATAATATCATTGGCAATATTCACAAAGACCTCATGAAAAATCATCTTTACGACCCTCTCTCCATGTGTCTTCTTCAAATAAGAAGAATCCACTCATTGTTGGCTTATAGACAATTTGTTACAAAGGCATCAATAAACATAAACACTCTACAAAGTAAGTTGCAAACTGTGTGCCACCCACTCGTATAAGCTTCTTCCCTTTTTGTTATCTCTTATCAAGCTAAGCACCCAAGGGTGATTGTAGAGATATATGGTTATGTCACTAGCATCTTCCACCATGGATTTCACCCAATTAAATTCGCCTATGTCCTCTAGTAGAAGATTAATGCAAGGGATCCAAAAATATGTTGGGCACCTCTCCACAAGTGGTCTCTATGCCACATACAATGTCGCATTATTTAACACAACTTGGACAACAATATCAACCTTTTGTGCAATCTCCTCCAGCATTATACTCAAATTCTCAGCTTTGACAGTCAACCTCAAGAACACCATCTCACCATTTGAAGCCACTAAATAGTTGATGAATATATGATCCCTTCCATCTATCCACCCATCTACAAATATGGCGCATTCGTACTTGCTCCAATATTTCTTTTGTTGTTCCACAACTGTCTCTAGATTTATCACTGTTTTCTCTAGTAGGGTGGGATGTCCCATGCTAGTTTGGACCGGATTTTCAGTAGGCTTATCAAATTGAATAACAAATTTTTAAAAGAAAACATACTCTCTTGCACTTCTAGGGTTTTTCACCCTAAAGGAGAAAGATCTTTCTATCCACAAAAACTTGGAGTTCAATGCTTTGATACCACCAAAATGAGCTTTGTTGATTTAGACTTAAAAACCCTTCAATTTCTGCCTTGGAAATTCTGTCGAACACTTTGCTTGCAACCTTGTACTTGCTGGTTCTGTGTTTCAGTTTGCTTTGTTTTTTATTTGACTTGATGCAATGATGTTTAAATGCTTGCAAATAACTTCTAAGATGTCTAATCAAATATCTAAAATGAAATGCAGCTCTTTTTGTGTCATTCAAATGCAAGTACATGAGTTTCTAATGTAAAATGTACACCTACAGCCAAGAGACATTTTCACAAACACTTGGCATGCATCCTAACGACTGAAAATGCATAAAATATACACCTACAGCCAAAAGGCATTTTTACAAACACTTGCCATGCAAACTAGAAGAGAAATATGAAAGCTACAGCCAATACATTTTGTCAAACATATTTCATGCAACCTTATGTCTCCTTTATTGGATGCAAATACCAAGTTCAATATGCTGATTACAAACTAGATGCAATGTAAAGACTCTTGGCTTACAAAGTCATGTGTGAATGACATAATAATGTCTCATACAAATATGTATGCAGCTACAGCCACTTATGACAGCAACTTATTACATAAGATTATGCCTAACAATGAAATGAGAATGCATATAAGAACCTAGAAATCGATAGCAGCAGCATAAAATAATTCGATTCTCCTTATGGGCTGATTGTTTTCACTCCAAATTGCTATGAATGTCTTCTAATATGCCAGAAACTCCTTCAAGATATTTATTAGAATTTTTCCAGCTCTCTAAGTCAAAATTGCCCTATGCCAAGGTGCGCCCCGCCAAGGAATGAAGTCTGATTTTTACCAGCAATAAGAATAAACTTCAATTCCAACTTAGTTTGCCAATTCGTCCCTTCTCCCAAAATCGAATGGCTCCAAAATTCTTCTATGAAATCTGCCTTGATTTTCTTCAATCAATCTGACCAAATGATCTTCAATGAATCCCTAAATCGAACCTTTCAAATTTGGCCCTTGGCCACTAAATTTGCAGCAATGTGAAAGACTGAAATATCTCCCACTCCAAACTAGCTAGGGTTGGTGTTGCACAACCGAAACCAGCATACAAGAGGATTCAAACCCTATGAAAACATTCAAGCTCCCTTCTACCACGCAGGTATGTATGAAATAGAAATATCCAAGTGTGCCTGAATGACTAGCAATGAATTTCTTATATTCTTTTCCCAGGAGAGCCCACACATTTTTCTTGTCAATGTGGGATAAAAGATATATTTTTAATTTAAGCGACTTTATGATATATTATTTTATTTAGTCACTTTATTAAACTAATTAAATATAAAGTCATCCTTTAGATATTAATTTATTGGAATAACTTTATAAATAATTAATTTAATATCTCCATTTTAATTTAATTAAAATAATTAATTAGTCATCCTCATGAAATTTCAATATTTGGACAAATTAATTAATTAAATTAATTAAATTATGATACCTCCAATTCGGGGACATGACATAGGGGCCCAATAAGTAGTGTGTACTAGTTAGTTGTATTGCACCTTTTCCCTGCAACAATCAAGGTTGTGACAAAATTCTCCCAATATGGGCATCTCATCACGTTGAATGGAAGGTTCTTATAGTATCAAGTTCCCACACATCGTGCTTGCTTCATTATACTTCTCGTTCCAACATGTACCTTCAAGAGAAGGTTACAAACCTAGCATGTCTAGACTACGAAAAATCCTTAACTACATTTAGCTATAGCTTGAAGCAGAAATCTCAATAATTTGTAGGGTCCGCAATCTTTGTCATATCTATCTTAAGTTTTTACACCATGTTGGGATTCATCACTACTGCAGTGACTAAGAATGTCCACATCCTCTCCAAAAAAAATTTCTCTATTAATCTATGTTACCCAAGTTTCTGAGATGGGAATAGCAAGTGATAGGGCAATGAGTTTCAAGGATGAATTTTTTTCAAGCCATTTTTGGGGATGGCAAAGGGGGCGACTATATAAAAAATAGTGAAAATTTAAAATATATAGGCGAATTTCAAATATTCATATGATAACATTGACAAAGAATTTATCATATGCATTATAAATCCTTAATACATAAGTTCACATGAGAGTCAAACAAATTAGCAAACATCAATACTTAATTTATGTGTGTGTGTGTGTGCAAAAAATTATATATATATATAAAATTGCAAATATATTTGCTATATCATATAAAGATTATATTTTATAATAATAATGACATTTGAATCTTTGATGGTATGATACGTCATCATTGATCAATGATATTATGATAGTCATAAAGATAATTGTCTAAGTTGTCAGTTTTGGTCTCCACTTCCAAACCCCCTCATCGTAATCAAGTCTCTTATGTGACAAGAGATCCCAACAACTAGCGGAGATTGAGAGTGGAGACCACAATGGCTTTGAGGGGTAGCACCCCCAAGGTCGAGGTACAGTGCCCCTAGCACACTCCCTATTATGATACAGAGCGGGGTCAAGGGGCAAAGCCCCTACCACCAAGCCCAAATTAAGGCCTTTGAAACCACACAAAGCTTCCTAGCACATGCCATTTTCATAATTTTATCATCTTTTAAAGCGTTGGGTTTTTTAAAAAATTTACTTTTTACGATCAAGGGGCATCACAAACATCACCACTCATCTCAAAGATGACAAGCCATCCTCTTTAATTTTTTGGGATGTCCCCAAGTTTCAAAGACATGCCTTGCATTTTTCCCCAATTTGAGGAGGGCCCAAGGACGTCCCCAAAACATCCCAAAAATGGAGACACCCTAAAATATGTTGGGGATGCATCCCCAATTTTCGCTGGTGCTAATGTGAGGGTCACATTCATCTCCCATACCTCCAACTCAACAATTAGAATGTAATGGCCTACCCAGTTCTATACTTAGCTCAACCAGATTGATGCCCAATTTTTTTCAATTTCTTTCCTCCAAGTGAATAGGCATTTCGTCAAAACAGTTCATTTGCATTCATGTTCAAAATTGTCTCTTGATTTAAATGTGTTAACAATGCTTGTTAATTGGTTTTCAAAACATACTAATATCACATAAAGATTTATGAACTTAATTCTCAATGTCATAGAAGTGACAGAACCATATAGCAAACTGTTTGCATTCAATCTTATGACAAAGAATATTAAATCATTATGACAGACCGCTATAAAGAATGGCAGATTACAGAGAATTAGCAATAATTTTGACCTTAATTTGGTTGTAGCCCAAAACCAGTATCTGTATGCTCAGTTCTGAGAAATCATTACATCTCCATAGCATACAATTCACCATCAAATATCAACGGCAGCTAGATTTATTTGTTTGACCCCTTCACAAGAAGTTCGGCTCAATTGTCATGTGTACAACGGCTTCTAGAGAAGTAATACTGCTAATCACAAAGTCACCAAACACAAATAAAAATCCATGCTTATATTTGACCAAGGATTGCAATAGAATATTTGAACATTTCAACTTAGACACTAACTCCACGACATGTGAGGAAACAACTGCTCAAACTTCAATTAACTCAGCTTCATTCTTTTCATTCATGTCACAGATTTATGGGACCAGGATATAGACTGAGAATTTTCAGCTAGCTTAGAGCCCGAGTAATAATAATTAACAACTACCCTTCCTGTTCACCAATTTCTAGGAGATAGTGGTCAGCATAACCTTTGTTTGGCATTTAAACCTGTAAATGTAATCAAATCTTATATCAAATTGAGATCCTAAGGGTTCTAGAGAAATTCTAAGTGTGAGAATTCTACTCAAAAATTCTAAGTCAAGTTTCGATTTCCAGATTTCCTTATACTCGAATGTGCTGATTGCAGAACATTAATAAATTTTGATGTTTGCATATCAAGGATGGAACCACCTTTTGTATGTTTAGGAGACCCGCCTCTAAGAGACGTGTCTCTTGAGAGGACGTGTCTCCACATGTGGAGACACGTCCGCTCAAGGGACGTGTCCCTCTGTGCGCGCGGGCTTCACTTACAACCGATTAACATTCGGTTTAAACATCTTAACACATATAACCTTATATATGTGTGGTGTGAATATATATTCATGACTTCCGATTTAATGAGCATTTATTTATTATTTTGAATTTAAGCAAACTTATAAATTCGATTTTACTTATTTTATTTTTTCTAGAAATATGTTAAATATCGATCATATATAAAAGATGATAATGCTATTCAGCAATCATCTTTCATATTCTGACCGAAGCTATATTTCATTAACACTCCCTCTTAGCTAGGGAAGATATTTCAAATCAAATAAGTAGAGATATCACCTTAACACGTGACATCTAAGAAATGGTATGATTTCTCAATATTGTCAAGTCACATGACATTCTTCATAACACATCTTTATTATGGTATGTGCACTGACATCAAGTCACATGATGTCTACCATAATTCATGGCATATCCACGGATATAAATATCCACCATGATTATCTCTTAAGGATCACAATGATCTACAGATGATATCAAGTCTCATGATATCAATCAAAGTGTCCAAGAGATACTACCACAGATATCAAGTCACATGATATCTATCATGATAGTTTATCATTGTAGAGTCGTCACTTTACAATGTCAAATACAAGTGTTCATTATTAGAAAGATCATCACCTTTCAATAATATACACAGGGGGAGTAGGCCCATAAGGTCATGGAGTCACACACATGACAAAAGAGTTTACACATTAAACATCTTTATATATTAGTACAATTTATAAACAATTTGTATTTCAAACATAAATAACAAATTACATTTCAAACATACCAAGTTTCTTCCTAAAGTGCTCTACCTTGATTCGGCAGAGAGACCTGGTGAGAATGTCTGCAGTTTGATCATTTGCACTAATATACTCCAACTAAGTCACTTTCCTTTCCACCATATCTCTTACATAATGATAGGGGATCTCAATGTGCTTAGATCTATCATGAAAGACAGGATTTAAGAGAGTTTGATGCAACTCTGATTATCACAATGAATAATTGTAGGATTCAAGGGCTCACAAAGAGTCCCACAAGCAATTTACGAAGCCAAACTGCTTCTCTTGCTCCCATTGAGGCTGCAATGTATTCAGCTTCTGTTGAGCTCTATGCAACTGAAGATTGTTTTCTGCAAATCCAGGAGATCATAGCCGATCCTAAACTAAAGCAAGATTCTGATGTGCTTTTCCGATCGGTTACACTTCCAGCCCAATCTGAATCAAAGTACCCATGTAGATCTAGTAGATCATTCTTGTAAAGAAGACCATATCCAATAGTGCCTTGAAGATATCTCAAAATATGTTTCACAGCCATTAAGTGAATTTCCTTTGGCTCACACATGAACTGGCTGAGAACATTCACTGCATAGCAAATATCAGGTCTGGTGTTAACCAAATACATCAAGGATCCAATCATCTGTCTGTAAAGGGTTGGATCTGCACACTTGGATTCTGCTGCTACTTCTTTCAATTTGTGAAGGTTGGTTTCCATAGGTGTAGACATCGGTCTACAGTCCAACATTCCAAATCTTTTCAAAATATCAATAGTATACTTCCCTCGGTTTAGTATAATGCCCTCTGATTTCTTCCATACTTTTAAACCTAGGAAGTAGTGGAGAATGCCCAAGTCTTTCATGTCAAATTCATAAATTAGATCCTGCTTCCCTTGAGCAATGAGGTGATCTTCTCCTGTTATCAGTAGGTCATCAACATATAAAATAATTATTAGCGTATCACCTTTGATTACCTTGAAGTAGAGATTGGAGTCAACATCATTCTTGGAAAATCCTAATCCCAAGAGATAGCTGTCAATTCTTTCATACTAGACCCTAGGAGCCTGTTTAAGTCCATAGAGGGCTTTCGTCAGTCTGCATACATGTGAGTCAGGTTTATGTATCACAAAACCTTCAGGCTGTTCCAAATAGACTTCCTCTTCAATGGTTTCATTCAGGAAGGCATTTTTCACATCCATTTGATGGATCTTCCAGCCTTTAGCTGCTGCAATGGCTAACACTGCTCTCACTGATGTGTAATGGGCAACAGGTGCAAATGTTTCTTCGTAATCAATGCCTTCCTTTTGAGAAAAACCTCTTGCCACAAAACGTGTTTTATGTTTTTCTATACTGCCATCAGCAACATGCTTGATTTTGAAGAGCCATTTGGAAGAGACAACAGATTTCTCTTTTGGTCTAGGCACTATATCCCATACATCATTTTTTAGAATAGACTGATATTCCTCTGTCATTGCATCCTTCCATGCTTGATGTCGGAAAGATTTTGTAACACTGACAAGTTCTGAGTTTATGATGTTGTTCATTAGAGCAACATAGCTAGAGAAACATTTGGGTCTTTTACTCTCCCTGAACGTTCCTTTGGGTGCTGCATGATCCTCGGCTTCTTTGATCATCTTTCTGGCCCAAATTGGTCTCTTTTTGCCATTGTCATTTGGATTCTCATCTGAAGTAGAAGGAAGTTCATGCGGCATATCCTCAGGATGCTCCCTCTGAATCTCAGGAGCAGGTTCCATTTCAGGTACTCTAGGGGAATAGGTTTCTATCTCACTAGAACTTCTTGCCCTCTTGAACGCAATGTCTTCTTCAAAGATGACATCTCTGCTCAATTCAATTTGTTTTTGCCCGGGTATGAATATCTTGTAGGCTTTGGAGGTTTCACTATAACCCACAAATACTCCCTTCTTTCTAGAAGGTTCTAGTTTGAATCTCTTCTCTTTGGGCACATGAATATAGACAAGACAGCCAAAAATCCTAAAATGACTAATGTCAGGTTTTATGCCGGTAAAGGCTTCTTCAGGAGTTTTGTTATCAAGATGAGAATGAGGACATCTATTTTGGATATAGACAGCAGTCCTAGAGGCTTCTGCCCAGAAAGAAGTTTCAATGTTTTGGTCCAGCAACATTGCCTTAGCAACTTCTACAATGGTTCTATTTTTTCTTTCAACAACCCCATTCTGTTGAGGGTTGTAGGCAACTATGAACTCCCTCTTAATTCCAGCACTCATGCAGAATTCTTTAAAAATCTTAGAGGTATATTCTTTCCCATTGTCTGTCCTTAAGGTTTTTATTTTCTTTCCGGAGAAGTTTTTAGTGAGGGCTTTAAACTCTTTGAACCTTTTGAGGATTTCTATTGACTCTTTACACTTAAGGAAATAGATCCAGGTTTTCCTAGAGAAGTCATCTACAAATATGACATAGTATAGAAATCCTGCTTTAGAGGGTACAGACATGGGTCCACATAAGTCTGAATGAACCAGTTCTAACACATTTAGGGTTTTGCTCAAACTATTGGGAAAGGACCCCTTTGTATTCTTTCCTAAGGCACAACCTTTGCAGGTTCCTTCATGAGATGGTTTTAACTTAGGTAAGCCTGTTACAAGTTTTTCCACATAAGGTAGGGCACGGAAATGAAGGTTTCCTAATCTTCTATGCCAAATCTCATTTGAATCAAAGGTGTCAAGGGTAAGGGCTTGTTTAACTTCAATGCACAGTTTGTAAAGGTACCCTTGTCTTACACCTATAGTTTGGGCTTTCTTGATTGTTGAGTTCTTAGGCCATGCTAGAAATTTCCCATCCATAAAGGTAACTCTATATCCATTGTCTTCAAGGGCAGAGATGGATATTAGGTTCCTCTTAATTCCAGGTACAAATAAGACTCCAGTGAGTTGAAGAGAAAGACCAGATTTCAGTTTGATGGAGCAAGTTCCAACCCCTTTTACAGGGTGTGCAAAATCATCCCCAATGGTTACTTCTTCATCAAACTTTTCAGTCATAGTGTCTAGGTGTTCTCTGAATCCTGTGATGTGTCTAGAAGATCCACTATCAATTACCCAGTTGTGGGTGTTGATAGATATTTGACTAGATAAGGCTATATAAAACACAAAGTTCTCAGATTCATGATCTGAATTTGACTTTCCTACTTTGGCAAAAGATGCTTGTTGCTTTGATCTGTCTGGGCACTTCATTGCATAGTGGCCATATTGATCACGTCTAAAGCATTGCACTTGAGAGATGTCTTTCTTCTTAGAAGATCCCTTTCCATTGGGATTTCTCTTTCTTTTAAAAGATCCTCTCTTGTAGGAGTTTTTCTTGTTCCTTTTAGTAGACGTTGTGTTGAGTACATGAATGTCTTCATCCATGTTCTTTTGTTTATTTTCCTTAGTGGAGAGTCTTGTTTCCTCTTGAAGGCAGTCAATTCTTATCCTATCAAACTTGGGGAGTTTAGATCTCGCACTTATTCCTTGAACAAATGACTCCCATGAGTTGGGTAGGCCTCCTAGTGCGATTAGAGTTAACTCTTTGCTATCAATCTGATATCCAATTGTGGATAATTGATCTCTTAGTTCAGTGATCCTCATGAAGTATGCATTAATTGACTCTCCTTTGTTTATTTGAGCATTGTTGATTTGTCTCTTTAATGCAAGAGTCCTACTGGTGTTGTTGATCTCATAGGTACTCTCAAGAGATTTGAGCATGTGATATGCAGTTTCATGTTTTGCTAAGATAGGCACTATATGATCCCTAACTGCATCTACTAGGATTTTCATGGCTCTTTCATTGTTTTCAATCCATTGAGTTTTCTCAAGATCAGCCTCTAGTTCCTTCTTATTTTCTCTCACAAGTGAGTCTAGCTTATTCTCTTTAAGGATCATCATGATTCTAAATTTCCATGATGTGAAATTGCCTGCTCCTGCAAGTTCCATGATGTGAAATTGTCTGCTCCTGCAAGACGATCTTCAAACCTAATCACACTTGACATTATGAAGAATGTGGTGTGAATTTGATTTTGGAAAATACGAATTTTTCTAGAGCAAACTAATTTTAGATTTGATTTGGATTCACACAACTTGGCTCTGATACCATGTAAATGTAATCAAATCTTATATCAAATTGAGATCCTAAGGGTTCTAGAGAAATTCTAAGTGTAAGAATTCTACTCAAAAATTCCAAGTCAAATTTCGATTTCTAGATTTCCTTATACTCGAATGTGCTGATTGCAGAACATTAATAAATTTCGATGTTTGTATATCAAGGATGGAATCACCTTTTGTATGTTTAGGAGACCTGCCTCTAAGAGACGCGTCTCTTGAGAGGACGTGTCTCCACACGTGGAGACACGTCCGCTCAAGGGACGTGTCCCTTTGGGCATGCGGGCTTCACTTACAACCAATTAACATTCGGTTTAAACATCTTAACACATATAACCTTATATATGTGTGGTGCGAATATATATTCATGACTTCCGATTTAATGAGCATTTATTTATTATTTTGAATTTAAGCAAACTTATAAATTCGATTTTACTTATTTTATTTTTTCTAGAAATATGTTAAATATCGATCATATATAAAAGATGATAATGCTATTCAGCAATCATCTTTCATATTCTGACCGAAGCTATATTTCATTAATAAAACCCGAAAGACTAAGAATATCGTGCCACCATTCACATCCAGCATATACCATGGTCAAACTAAAGTATTATTTCAATATACAATGGCCATCCAAAAACCTACACGACATTTACTAAGGCTAGCGGTAGTATAAAGAAATCCAAATTAATTTGAATCGCTACAATATTAAATCATTAAAACCTCATTCTCTAAAAGACTCGAAACTATTACCAGCTTGCCTACACGTCAAAGACTTGTGAGCTAATACATAAAATCACCGCTACTTTATGTTATTATTACCGTTGCTTAATTCAATGTAGTGACTCTTTCATTTAGCTCCGACTATCTTGTCTTCTCGATATGAATTTCAAATACTTGGTCGGCTCTTAGTGAAGTGCTGCCTATAATAATCTCACCTTCTTTTTATTAATCAACAGCGGCAATCATAATAGAAATGGCTGCATAAAGAATTAATTAGATGCCACAAACCTCTCAATATATAAATACAATGACTAGAATTGAAGTAACAACTAGTCGATGCCACAATAACCTTTGAAAATAAGTGGTAGGAGTAAAACAATCGCCCCAATGATGTGGCTTCCCCACACTAAAACGGCTATCTTGAAAGTTGACCTCTTGAAGTTTATTTTGTTTGTTTCCACCTGCTCTGTAAGCTAGATGCGGGCTAGCTTATAAGGCGGCCTTAAAATAATACACCACTCCTCATTAAACACGATGGCTCCAGGAATATTAAGGGACACATGAATATTAATAATCTTGAACACGTCCAATTCTGCAAAGCTTCAATACTCCAGCTAATGGTGTGTTTGCATAGCAAGCAAATATATATTTGTTAGCGTTTATACCAATTCAGTCTACATCGCCCCTTTTCTCCATATAAGCTTCGGCGCCTGCTTAAACTCCCCAATTCTATATTGCAGCGACAACTAGAATTAATCAATGGCAATTCATAGCTTCAATAATTTATATACATATTCCTTATCTCTATCTGTTGTACCCAAACCAATTTTTTTGCTTCATTAAGGCATTTTGCTTAAAATGGTCTAAACCTTGTAAAAATGATGTCAAAACATAGTTTTTGGGAAAATCCAGTATGGAGTTTGAGTCAATGTGATGTTAGGAAGATACTGGCAAAATTTGAAAAAATTGAAAATTAGGGTTTTTGGACCCCTGTTTTTAGGTCAAAAATCCTAAAAATTGAAACTTGTCAAAATTGACTAAAAATTGTTTTGATTGGCTTATTTTGCTTCACAATCACAATGGTGAAGTCAGATTCAGATAAAACTCAGTTTAAGTTTGGTGGGTAGTTTTCGATTTTTCAAGTGAAAAGTTAGGGTCTCCGAGGTCAACAATGGCAGATGGAAAGGTACCAGGTGTCGAAATCTAAGCTTGAAACGCTCTGGTGAAGATTTTTTGGCGAGATTTGTCCAAGATGATGCTTCGTCTCGAAGGGGATTTTCGTCGAGGTGAAAATGCTGAAAAGAATTCTAACTCTGGAGCAAAAGCGCACCTGTGAGCCAAGGGCGCCCTTGATTTTGGGGATCCAGATCAACTTTCTATGACTTGTCACTTCCAAAAAGACTTCTCCAGAATCCTTCCAGCCAGTTTGACAAACATGTCTAGCACCTGAAACTAGAGATCGAACGCGAAATGACAAAGATGAAAAAATGACTAACACTGGAGTGAAAAGTGCACCTCTTAGCCAGGGGCGCCCATCTTTTTGAAGCACCATATGGAGGTTTCTAATCAAATGACAGCTAGGATGTTTGTCTCAGACTTGGTTTGGCTTTGCAACACATCCGTCAGCGGGTGAATCTAAGTTGTTGAACTGTCGGAATCAGGAGTCAAACATAGGGTTTTAGTCATGGTCAAAATGTCAAGAAAAAGCAAAAGCACCCCTGGAGGCCAGGGGCGCCCAAGGTTTTGGAGCCTTAAATGTAGTTGTTTTGGTCAGCTCAGATACTCATCCTGTCTATGACGCTTCTAGCTTTTCGTTGCATACCTCAGCCAGGTCAAAGGACTTGTCAACAGCCTGCAGTCAGAGTTTAAGTGATTTTTAGCCAATTGCAAAAATGGCCGTCTCTGGGAAGAAAAGCGCCCCTGGAGGCTAGGAGCGCCCATGTTTTTAAGCTGCCAGATGATGTTTTTAATGAAAGTGCTCTCCAAGAGCTCTTGTTCAAAATCTAGCCAACTCCATAGTGAGCCTGTCAATTAGTTTTGAAATTTTGCTGAACGTCGAGAAACGTAAGATGAAGGTCAGAATCACCTTCAAAATGATGAAAATGTATGAAAAAAGTTCTAATTCTGAAGTCAAAAGCGTCCCTGAAGGCCAAGCGCACCTTGAATTTTGAGGCCTCAGATGGTAGAACTAGGCTTTGCAACCTCAAGGAGACTCTTGTCAAATTTGATCCTGCTCTTCAATGAAACTATCAGCTAGTCAATCCGACTTGTCAGTCAATCAAAATCAGTGATTGAACATGTACTCCGATGAGGTTTTCAAATCCAAATTTTCAAGAAATTGGCTAAGTCTGGGAAGAAACGCCTAAAGTCAAAGGTTGACTTTTTGAACTCAAGAGAAGTGGCGCCCTATAAAGGTGGAGACAATTAACTGAAATTGGCTCTCCAGTTTAACTCTTCAAGTCGACTTCTTCTTGACTTCATTTTTGCTTGTAACTAGGCAACTTCTTTTTGCATGCATAAGTTAACTGAAGTGTTGGAGGTTGCGCCCTAATTAGGGCACATTTTTCACTCAGTTAACTGTTTTAAGGCCCATAAGAAGCAAGGCGTTAGCTTTGGAGGTCCAATCAAAAGGCTAGCGCCATTTTCAAGATAATTCATGCATTTGAGACGCCTTTGATGATAAATTTTTATTTACTAAGGCATATGCGTCCATTATTCTTCATTGCAAGTGAGAGAAAACACGTCTTTCTTGAGCAAATAAAGATTTGAAGGTGCTACAGGTATCAGTTTTCAGTGTTCATTGCAGCACCAAGTCCAGAATGTTCGGAGGAGGAATATTACAGACTTCATTTTTCAATTGCATGCAGACTACATCAAATCCAATTCAAGCATAGGCGACTTTTTCAGAGACGAAACAAAAAACTTCTATTTCTCTCTCTAAAAATTCTTTTATTCTCGTCTTAGGTTTTCTCCCGCATGTCAAAGTAAACGGTGAAATTTTCAAAAACAACTCATCTGGGTTCACATATTTCAACGATAGCAACAAAACCCATGTCTTAAATTTTTTCGAGAAAATTGCCCCATTGCTTCCATTCTAGAGCACCGTGCTCTTTCCGAAGATTTCTTTGCATGTGGGCCTAAAACTCATTTTTTCCCAAATCGAATCATCTGGGTTGTCTTAGAATTCCATTTCCTACAAAACCCATGTTTCAAATTTTCTCAAAAATAATTGCCCCTAGAGCCCCTACAGTTCTCGACTAAAAACCTTTTGCATGCCTTGCTAAAACTCACATTTTCTATTTTTTGTCAATCTGGGTTTGCCTAGAATTCAATTCTCTACAAAACCCACATCTCAAATTTTTTCCGAAAATGTTTACCCCAACCGGCTATTTTTAGCCTATCCTAGGGTTTTTTTCAACTTTTTTTGAAAGTTGTCCGAGCATACCCAGCTTTACAGTCAAAAATCTGGATTTTCAAAATGCAATTCAACCCCATAGACTACAAGGCCAAATCGGTCTTGATTCACGACTTTTTGAAAACTACTGATATAGACTTGGGTCACGTTCGATGGTCAATCTGAGCATGTTGGAAGGCACTAGCAGCACCACAATTAGAAATCTTGAGCTTTTTGGGTTGCTGGCAGCAACGTTTATTCCTATCACGGTTTTCGATCTCGAGTTTGTGATTGCTTGCATCAAGCATTACGACTCATGCACAAGACAAATCAGGTCCGCTAATGGGAGAGTCGTTTGTAGCCTCAAGCTGAGGTACGTTGAGAAGTGCTTTGTTATTCCTCCTCGCTCAAAACAATTTTGTTGTATCCATTCCAGATTGCGAAAGGATATGGGAAGAGGACAAAGATAGATCACAGAGAAAAGTTGCTCAGAGATGGTTGAAAATTCAGAAGAGCAACATGCGGAAGAAAGTTGGGCATGGTGAGTTCAAAGATGAGGTTGTTGTCTTAATAACTTTGCTTAGCCGGGTTTCAAGTCAAGAGGAAGCAAATATTTTTTGACCATGGATGTTCTATATCATCTCTCGGATTATCAACAAGAAGGAAAGCTTTGACTACAAAAATGAACAATGAAAGACAAAAGCTCTCTTAAATAAGTTGAGGTTGAGAAAAATCCGCTTTCTTTTTGTTTTAAAACTTTCGGAGTCTATCCCGGGCAGGTTCATCAAATGTAGATGTTGTTCGAATGCTGAATGATGAAAACTTTGAAAATTTTCTTAAGGCATTGAGCCTTGGGCGCCAATCTCCTCCTGGGGCACTTTTCCTCTCCATAGCCATTTTTTCAACATTTTCAAATTTTTGCTTGATTTTGACCTCAGTTTGACTCTGATTTCCGGCCTCCAGATTGATCTCGTGAGCTGACTGATGATCCCGTTGCGGAGTCTAAGCGAATATGATGAAGTTTGTTTGGAGGCAACTTTTGACAAAAATTTCACTTGACCCTTCAAAATGTTGGGTGCCTATCTCCTCCAGGGGCGCCCATCTTTACCAATGTTAGCCATTTTTATGGGTTTCAAGTTCTTGCTTGTTTTCTGATCTTTTGATGAATTCTCGATTCTAGGAGTTATACTGATTAGATCAACTGGCTGTCTGTTCCGCTACGTAGCTTGGCTGAGTCTAATAGGATGATCTTAGAGACTGCAACTGTCAAAACTACCATGTAAGGTCTCAAAATCCTGGGCGCCTCTGGCTACCTGGGGTGCCCATGTTCACCAGACACCCATTTTTCCATGTTCTTCAAATATTAACACTATTTCCTCACTCTCAGATGATTTCGCAATTCTGGATGATCTGGGAGTCCGACGAACTGCTGGTTGGACTTGTTGGATAGCTCGGAGAATTCTGAAAGGGGTCTTTTAGGAGTTGCATCTCCCGAAACTTGGATTTTGGGGTCAAAAGCTTGGGCGCCTATCTCCTCCTGCGGCGCCCAACTCCTCCAAAGTTAGTCAATTTTTGGGAATTTTCATCTTTGCTTTTGACTTTCTTCATTCTGCACAATTTTACCCCTCTGATCATTCTGTGATATCTGATGATTAACAAATCTGACGAGCTCGTTGTTGAATCCATAATAGAGCTGGACTCAATCTAAAGAAGAGTTGTTGGGGACTGCAAACTCTAATTTTATCTTTTAAACAGTCAAATCCTTGGGCACCCCTGGTTACCTGGGGCACCCATCACTCCCAAACTTAGTCATTTTTCCTTAATTTTTAACCTTCAGGCTTTAATCTTCCATTCTATGTCCTTTGTTTGATCTGCAATTGTTGGTGACAGACAAATCCGACAATCAGGGTGAGACATCACTAGATAGCTGATAGAATTCCGAAGATAATGGTCACATTTGCAAACCCTAATCACTGCATTAGGTTGCTTAAAACCCTACGCGCCCCTGGCTAGCTGGGGTGCCCAAAGTTTCCAGAGTTAGTTTATCTTTTGATATTTTCATTATTTGCATTTTGCTATTTTATCTTTTGATATTTTCATTATTTGCATTTTGCTACTTTGTCAAGACTCCTTTTGTAACGACCCGACCCTTCGTTAAATAAAATTTCTTAATTTTTCACTAACAAGTAAAGGGAAAGAGTAATAAAGACATTGCAAATAGATTTTTCTTTTCTTTCTATGATAATTACAAAACAAGATGCGATATAATTCAGCAAGTAATCTTTTCCTTTTCAAATTTAAATAACAGAGTAAGAAAACATACATAGCTCATTGAGCTTTTGAACTAATAGTGGTAAGAAGGTCCAAGAATCCGCCTTTCAAATCTCGGTGCTTCAGTAGCCTAGTAAGGAGGAGAAACATCACTAAGGCGCTTTTCCGCCAACCACGGACTTATAATGCGGTCCCCCGCACATCTACCATTCGATAGATGGCCCTCCCTTCAACGAAGAGATTGGTAGGGTAACCGATACTATTTACCGACTGAGCATAGTGGTGTGTCCTACAAAACTAGAACTTGCTATTTCACAATCCCGAACTAGCTTGCTTTAAGGATCACGATGAACTGATAGTGTAGTCTCAAGCATCACACAATCTAAGTGGATATCGTACATTTCACTACTTTAGCCAAAGTGTTCTCATTTAGTACTTCGAATGAAGGTCATCTATCATATACACTATTCAGGGTCGATTTGACTTAGGGCTATCTTACACTATGTGTAGATCTTTGTCCTTCACTGGGTAATCCATACCCTAGACATCCTACAACAAACTAAACTACTAGAAATGAAACAGCATAACAAGTAAGCACAAATTCCCCTCCTTTACTGGACATCTTCATCCTAGGAGTACCTCAAGTTGTCTTAGTTAACCTATTGACTTAAGTTGTGGTTCATTACTTGACTTAATGCCTTCATTTCCATCCTAGTATTTAGTAACTAATTACAACCATATTCTCCTTATATAGAGATCATACAAGTAATGCAACAACACAAAATGCACCGTCTAGCCTTTCAAAACAAATAAATACTCTTCTCAACAAACATGCATTTTCTATGACATATTCACTATATGCAAGCTATTGGACAGTCTATTGAAAACATTCTTTTTCAACATACAGCAGTAATTAACCTCTTCTATCTAAACATAGATATTGAACACGACTCCATAATAAATCAAAGATTCAAAGATGAAATGTATAGAGAAATAATAAGCCATGCCTGGTTTAAGCTTTCCTCCGATGATGATGAAATGGTTTGTACTTGCAGCACTTCCAAACTAACAGAAATCCTCTGTTTTAACTATGATTCCCTCTCAGAAATTGCTCACTCAATCATTGAAATTGTTCGGATTTTGACTCAGAATTATGGTGATTCACACTTCCAGCAGTATGAAGGAATGACGCTCAGAATTACGAATATTTCAGACTTCCAGCAGTATGAATAAATGACACTCAGAATTGCGAATATTTCACACTTCCAGAAATTGATAACATACTGTTGCAATACGCAAGCTCAAGCTAGCAATGAGAATAATTATAATTGCAGAAGGAATGAATTCGATGAGTGAAAATGAATGAGTGAATGAATGAATGTGAGTATGAGCATGATATTTCACAGCAGAATGACGACTTTCTATAGAGCCTCATTCCCCAACGCATTCCTCACGGGAAGGCATGATGATTGACAGGTATTTTTGTTGACTACTTCAACTGGTATGTGGCGGGTAGAAAATCCCATACTCAACGAATTGAGAAGATGATTCGACCTTCAAATTGATAGCAGTTAAAGAAAGATTCAAATTAACTCCATTCAAAGAGGAAGAATCGACACCTTCAAGAATGGCGTGATTCAACAGGTGAGATATTTTGAGTGACGAAGTCTTTCTTAAATTTCTCATTATAATCCCTAATTTCAAGCGTCCATTGACACACTGCAAGCCGCGTCTGCATTTTCCTTGGTTGAGCGCTTCAACAGGCGCTTGCGTATTTCCTCCGCCATTTTTCATATTCACGGCAAGTTTATTTCAGTCTTGCCAAATATTTGAATTTCGACTTTATGTAGTATAATGTTTATTGAACATAATATTCCCTTCATGCGATTTACCAAGGTTATTTAACTTGATTTTATTCATGATGAAATAAGTGAAGGTCAATTTCATAATACTTAGGAAATAATTCGATTTCCCTAAATATGTGATGACAAATTAATCAAATATTGATATTCATTTAAATATTAAATATTAAATCTCTTAAGGGAAATAATTCGATTCCAACTATGAGAATTTAATATTTAAATATATATATATATATATATATATAATATACATATATTTTTTTTTCAAATTGCCTTAAACAATTTATTTATATATGTGTATTATTTTATATTAATATATATTTGCATATATATACATGTGTGTGTGTGTGTATATATATATATATATATATATATTTCATTATAAGCATATCGTAAGCCAGTTAACATATCCGATATGTATATATACATATATATGTATATGTAAGTTTGTCAGGCAATAATAATATAAAATTATTAATATCCACAATATAAGGACGTGGGCATATATACACGTATATATTAGTATACTCATCTATGTGCACATATACGTAAGTATACCATATCAATGCGACCTTATGAGCATATCCATTTGCCAGCATACGCTCGTATCGATATGTATATATTTATATATATGTCCTCCATTTACTTACAGCATTTACATTACCATCATATCCTTATAATTGTAATACACAACTGGTTCACAAGACTCACAAGATAAACACCTTATGCTAATGCACCTAAACCTCATAAATGCAACTACTAGCCAAGGATTACTTACCTAACAACCCACATAGGCTGACTCAGTTCACTTAATCCTAGGTGATGTGTGTGTATGCTTAGATAGTTCACATTATCGGTTAACCAACCAAGATCCTCTCCCGAGTGATATTTCCCCTCCGCCTGGAGGAATGGTTCATGTACCTGCACCCATAGACATACAATCTCAGCAATTACTTGTTCACAACATTAACAGTATACAAAACATCTTAAGTTAGAATATTCACAACTCAAAAACTATGCATGCAACATTCATCAAGGATAACATCAATAGAAGTAGCATAAAATGAGACATTCATTAAATGGAAGCACACTCATATTGCTAACAAGAAACAACATGTTTTATTCATTCTCCAAAATTCACTCATTACAGACAATTGCCCTATGAAAATAGTAGCTATACAATCGGGGTGTAACACCTTCGATCGATTTGAGATTGCAGATGACTGAGTGATCTGATGACTACGTTGTTGGGCTCATTGCGGAGCTGAGAAGAACCTGAACAACAATGCCTGGGAGCACGAACCCTAATTTCATCATTTGATGCACTGAAAAGTTGGGCGCCTATCTTCTTTTGGGGTGCCCATGATTGGCAAACTTAGAATATTTTCTAAGATTTTCAATTCTCTCCGTTTCACGTGCTTTCCTTTGCCCTGGCTGCCGGAGATGAAATTTTTCTAAAGCATGAATGTTTAGGCACCCAAACTGAGTAGGGGTGCCTAGTGTCTCCAGTGTTAGCCGAAATTTCACATTTTTCAACTTTCACAGTTTCCTTTCCCCGTTCTTCGTTCTTCGTGCACGTTTGTCATTAGCAGCTTTTGTTCCATGCTTGAATGTTTGTTTCTGACACCAGGCAGTTGACTGACCTCCATTGATGACCTTGATGCTCCTGAAAAAGCTTATGAAAAAGCAAAATAGACCCACTAGGGTAAAATTGATATTTTCGTGTTTCTGACTGCACCAGCTTGATGAGGAAGTATTTTAAGCCAATCAAAATCAGTTTCAATCCTAGAAGCCAAACTTTCTATTTTTAGAAAATTTTGCTAGCATTCATTTCAAAAGAAACCCAGAAAAAAGTCTATTTTTAGAAAGTTACTAAAAATAGAAATTTTCCTAAAATTTAGGGCCGAAAAACTGAGATCTGGGTTTTGTAGAATTGGTCACTCAAAGCAGACACAAATCGTCAGATTTTGAAAATTTTGAGTTTTTGACCCTCATGCAAGACATGCATATCCAAAATTTTGACCTTTTTCAACAATTTTAACGAGACTTTGACTCATTTCTTAAAAATGACTAAGTGTAGCAAAAATTTTAATTTGGGGTACAACTAACTAAATGCTTTAATCTATCCTATTCCCTCAAAAAAAACAGAGCATGAGGAATTAGGAGCAGGAATGTGATATACAATAAACTTTACAATAGGATTTCCAAGGAGGAGGAACCCCTATCCGAGGCATAGGCTGATATGAAGTTTATTAGGCACGACATCAAACGATAAGCTCAATTACTTAATTTCCAAGGAGGAGGAACCCCTATCTGAGGCGTAGATATGCAACAAGCTTATTGGCAACAACACTTAAACGATAATTCTTCTTTCCAAATTTCCAAGGAGGAAGGACCACTATCCGAGGCGTAGATTGAAAGAACAACTGTTAATCACAACATAAGATAGCCAACTAGGACAGCAAATTGCATTGGCGAGACACACATACAATAAACGATCAAACTAGCCACTATATTTAACTAAGATGAACAAGTACCATAATAATAACATTCAGGCAACGTGGCGCAGCTATTTATTATCATAGTAAAAGCTCGTGAATAGATACAGAACAGCAATATTTCAGGCAAGGTGGTGCAACATATATTACTATTGCGTGCAAAAGTTAATTACAAATGAGCAAAGAGCTCTTATTTATAGACATCAAAGGTGTAGGGAACCCTAAAATCACCTTGAGTCAACTACAATCTCGCAAGCATGCGAGATTTTATTGCTAAACCTAATTGCATGCAACTATACAGTTAACTGAAAACTACCATCAGTTAACCGAAACAAGACTAAACTAAATGGACATGTGCAACACGCACGTCCTTATTGAACTAAATGAGAACTCCAACTGTACATAGATGATTCCAAGACAAACATGGCATGAAATATGGAACAACGAGTTAACTCGAGTTAACTCGAAAAGAGGCATCGAGTTTAACTGCTATGTCTGATGTCTATCCTGAAAAGGTGGGACGTCCTGATCTGAAGTTCATTGGCCCTGATTTCATGCAATTAATGCCTCCACGAGGTTGTTGACTGCATTACCATCTAAAGATCATCACACGTCTCAACTGTCAATTCACTGCTTGTTAGCAACTCAAGCAATCCTAGAAATCTCTGCACACTTAAACTAGCATTTCAATGACTGGTAACTCTAGCGGCTCTATAACTGAAGTGATGGCCACTGTTTCTTCTGCAGCTTTACGCTTTTCACGTTTTTCACACTTTTCACAATGGAAGAGTGTTGCATGATGAAACCACGAAGTTTGACTGCAAACCCTCTAGTTGTGAGAAATGCAAATGAACTTGCTGCACACATAGAATTCCAACGGTATCAACCCTCTAAACCGGCCTTGGAAGACAATCAGCTATACGAGGCATGAAACCATGTGGACTTGAGTGACTACGCCTGTCAACCTTCCAGATGCACTTGATACAAATCGGTGTTAGCTTTTCTAATGAAATCATGAATTAAGACTGACTTGGTCTTGAATTCGGTCTATGTGAATTGCATTCCGAAAAACTCGCCTGTTGACTGTAAACACAGCTATGTTCTGACAACTTTCTCCGGAAAGCTAAAATGACTCTTGATGAGGCTAAAAATAGCCTGTCAGAGGGCAATTTTCACAAGATTTCAGAGGGCAATTTTCACGGGAAATTTTGAGACGTGGGTTTTGTGTAGAAAATGATTCTAAGCAAACCCACAACGTCAGAGAATCGAAAAAACACCTTTTAGCTTGACATGCAAAGACTTTTTTGAAAAGAGCAACTAGGGGCAGCAGGGGCTGCGGGGGTAGATGTTAAGTAAAAAAATTTGGAACATGGGTTTTGTGCAGAAGATGATTTTAGGCAAACTCAAATCCTCCGTCTTGAAAAATACTGACTTTTACTCTACCATGCAAAGGAATTTCCGAAATGAAAGTAGAGCTTCGAGAATTAAAGCTTCGAGGCAATTTTTCCTAAAAAATTCTCACACATGGGTTTTGTAGAGAAAGTCGTGCACACCCAACCCAGATGATCAAAATTGTCAAAAGTCGCTGAATTCTTGGATGTGCGAAGAATACCTAAGACAAGAATAGAAGAATTTAAGACAGAAGATAGAAGTTTTATGGTTCTACTTCTGTAAAAAATCACCATGCTTGTTTGAAGTCTATTGATTATTTTGGACAAGTATCTGCAAGGAAATCTGAAAAATAATAACTATGGCTCCTTGCCTGAATACTACTTGCACAAGAGAAAACTCATTTGTACTCAACCTATTGTGAGAGAAATGGACGCGCTTTGAAATAAATAAAGAATTTTGAGGGTTTAGGCACCAACTGCAAGTAAAAACCCTGATCTAGAAAGAAATTATCTGATTGGACCTCAATTCGTTCAAACAGAAACTAACTTGGAGTTAAAAATAGGCGCCTCTATCAAAATATCAATCTAACTCAACAAGCAAAACTGACTTTGAGTTACAAAATAGGCACCACTTTAAAATATTGAAGAAATACGCCTTTTGCAAGCAAAAACTGACAAATGAAACTAAAGATTTTAATATTATTTTATTCAGTTAACTGAGTTCCACCTTTCTGGGTTGCCTTGTAATTGCATGTTGATTCTAAAAAGTCAAACTTTGACTTTCTAGGCGTCCTTCAAAACTTGAGATTTTTAACTAACTTCCTATTTTGTAGCTTCCTAAAAACGTCACTACAGCCTCTGTTGAGCCTTGATTTCTGGATGCCCGGTTGATGCTGAAGCTGAGCTGATACATCCATTGCATAGCTAAAACAACTCTGATGAAATGTCTGTTGGGAGCTCTGAATGCCAAAAACTAAGTTTGGTACCTCAAAAACAAGGGCGCCTTTCTCAAAAAGAATGTACATGCCACCAAACTTAGCCATTTCTTTGTTTTTCCATTTCGTGCTTCAATCTGCCGCTGCCGGTGAATGATGACTCTCGTCGACAAGATGTTGGATCCATCGTGTACCTAGAAGAATTCCGCAAACAATGACTGTATGTAGAGCGTCTGAAAGTTGGTTTAAGGCCCTCAAATGCAAGGGTGCCTCTAGCCTGCAGAGGCACAATTGCATCCTTGAGAATAATTTTGCAATTTGTAACTTTCACGCAAACACTCTACTTTGACCCTTGCCACCGGGAGCTGGATTCCTCCGATGCGTGCGCCATTGATCTCATCACAAAGCTAGAACTACTTGGAAGAGGTGTTCCTAGAAGTGACGAAGCAAGAAAACTACTTCTAAGACCTCCAGTAGAAGGGTGCCTTTTCCAAGGGAGTATGTGAATTCCATACTCAAGCCATTTTTCTTCTTGTTTTCATTCTTCAATATTTTCTGCTTATTCTTCACTCACGGGCGTTTGACAAACCCTAAGGGCTGATGATTGGATTCACTAAATAGCTAGACGGATTCTGCACAGGTCTCGTGAAGACGACGGCTGCTAAAAACCTCATCTAGCTGGCCAAAAGGGCTAGGCGCCCTTGGCCTACAAAGGTATAGTTTGATATTTCTACTTTTATTTTCCCTTGGTTTTATGTGCTCGCTAGAACAACTGCCACGGTCACTCAAGACATTGGATGGTCTCGTGATCAGATGCATCACAGAGTTGGGCTGAATTAGAAGAGATTCGCCAAAAACGGAAATTGCAAATTCATTCATCTAACATGCCTTATTCAAGGGCGCCCCTAAGCTACAGGGGCGCAAAAACTGCAAATTTGACGGTCTTTGTGATGTGTAAACTCTTCGTACCTTTCGCTTCTGCCTTCAACTTCCGCAGTTTCGTAAATCAGACGGACCTGCTTGATAGCTTGTCGAAAAGCTGACTGAAAACCGAAGAGAATGAATGTATTTGCACCAAAAAACTACTGAATTTGAGCCTTCAAATTAAAGGGCGCCCCTGAGCTACAAAGGCGCAGAAATTGCTCTAGATTTGATGTTTTTCTACATTTCACACTCTGTGAACACCGTGTTGGCTGCTGAGTTCACCACGTAGAAGCATTACTGCTGCTGACGCGTATGTGTGACTATATTTCACCATTTTCACATGTACGGACACTGTAAAGTTGATTTGCATGTTGATTGCGCAAGCATCTCCCACATTACAAAGTGAGTGTTTCCAGACTTAGAATATTTTTTGCACTTTTCGCCATTTGAAAATCCCCTCCATCGAGAAACATCTTTTTCAGCATATTTCATCATAGAATGTTTTGCTCTGAGTTTCAGGCTTAGATTTTGATACCTGGTACTGGCCAACTGCCATTGACGACTTCAAAGGTCCTAACTTTTCTCCTGAAAAAGTGAAAACTACCCACTAGGCTTAAACTGACTTTTAACTGAAACTGACTTCACCACTATGATCGTGATGCGAAATAAGCTAATCAAAACTAATTTCGGCCAATTCTGACAAGTTTCTATTTTTAGGGTTTTTGACCTAAAAACAAGGGTGCAAAAACCCTGATTTTCAAATTTTGCCAGTATCTTCCTAACATCACACTGACCAAAATCCCATACTTGACTTGCCCAAAAACTGAGTTTTGACATCATTTTTACAAGGTTTAGACCATTTTAAGCAAAATGCCTTAATGAAGCAAAAAATTTGGTTCGAGTACAACAAATTACCTACTTTCACATATATCCAAGTGTATGGTTACACCGGAGAGCCTCTGATGCTACCGAGGTATCCGTTAGACAGGGTCCTATTCATGGAGTTTATGAGACAAGCTCAAGAAGTTCACTCTTTTCTTCGCAATTGACATAAGTTAGCATTCACCTTTCCTTTCATATTGGGTATATACAAGTGCAGGTCTGTTGTTGATTGCAAGTTAATAACAAAAGAGTTAGAAAAACTCCAGCTCAAGTGTCTCACTCAAAGGTGTACTTATGATCCTTTGGGTCATTACTCAGCACGGTCGGAGTGAAGTAATTCACATAGGGCACAGTTGGACTTTTGGGTCAACTGCGAAGATGAGTTTGAGGTGCGCCGACGTCATTACTGTCGACTTACTCTTCCACAACTTGCTGATTTCCTATCAGAAGATGTTGAGGGTTTATCAGATGATGATGGAGAGGTGCTTCTTAATTCATTTGTTAAAGACCAAGTTGCTCGCCAGCCGCTTCGCCAACCTGATTGGTATGTCTAGGAGAATATTTCAATTGAGGACCTGTTGAAATCAGTTATTAAGACAAGCATGCACTTCTCGAAGCGCAAGAGGAAGCGAAGGGCAGTTCCAGCTACAAAGCCACCAACAAGGTTTTCTTCACTACCTTCCACATTTAGGTCAAGGCCTCGAGTTAAAGTTGTCTTGAGGCTGCCTAAAGGTGTCAAAGTTAGTGGAAACTTGAAGGGAAAAGCATCACAAAGCAAAAGCAGGTTGAGAAAACGTCAGAAATTCCAGTAGAACCAGTGGTACAGGCTAAGGCTAATTCATCATCTCTAGGTCCATCATTTTCTCCACGATCGTCTCCTATTGATATCGACTCGGAGCCAGAATCACCAATCCATGAGACTTTCATTCCAATTGATCCACCAGTGGTTGACACAGCAGGAGCAGTTTCTCCTCGAGAGGGCAACATTGATCATTCGTGTTGGCTCGAGAGGTCGTTGGGAAAGGAAAGGCGTAGGCCTTCATATCAACTTGATTTGTCTGAGTTTGGCGATCCATATCAAGATAGGTCAAACAAGAGAGTCAAGAAGCAAGTGCACATTGAGAAGACTCCTGAAGCAAAGATCGTCATTGAAGTTGCTACACCACCAAAGGGCGAGAACCTGGATGAAATTGAAGTTGGTGATTTCACCTTCATCAAAGAAAATCTAAGCAAGAGCACTCAGCACGTGGACGTAATCCTTTTCAAGGTCATCGCGAGTAATCTGGAAGAGCGTGTCATGAAGGACGGAGAAGATAAGGCAGCCCTCAAGGCTGAAATCAGGCAGCTCCAACAGTACATCTCAGATCTACTTCATGGAAACGCAGGACAAGCACCTATGCTCCCACAGTTTCGAGAGACACCTGCAGATCAACAGAGACTTGGTCATTTGGATAACCGCGGGAAGCTCTTGGACAATCGGATTGAAGACTTCATTGTTGCAGGTCGGTACCTCCTCACAAAGTTATATTAGTTGAGGTACGAAGCACATGACCTTCGTTAGAAGATTCAGCAGCTCGAGATATTCATAGCAAAACGCAAGCCGAAAGACTTGATACTCATATCTCAACCGGCAGTTGCCCATGACACCATTTTAGCAGAGGAAGAAAAGAAGAAGGTTTTCGCTTGGAGAGAACAGCATCTTTTCAAAGCGGAAACATATGATAGAATCTCTACAAGGATGGCCGCACTCAAGGAGAATGTTGCTACAGCTCTCAGACTTATCAACGAGTTCATTGCCCAGATCCCATGCCACTATCGACGTGAGTATGGTACATGCGCTGAGTTAGAGGCAGTACAATCTGAGTTCAAGAAACCGGTTCGTGATAACCTAGGTGGAGATCCTGAGGCGTCCAAGTTGGATAACTTCTTAGTGATGACAACTAGTTTCAACAAGGCGACTGCAGAAGTCAGAGACAGTCAGAGGGCGATCAAGGATGGGGAGAAGGAGTTGAACAGGAAGTTCATCATTGTGGACAGTGTTAGAGTGCCAGAGGACGAGACCATCAACAAGTTCCTGGACGAGGTGATAGACAGAGAGGGCTTGTAGAAGACAGCTAGTTAGAATCTGTAGTTATTTTCGAGGATAGAGTCAAAGCAGCAGTTAACTCAACATCATTTTTTGAGTTTTCATTGCTGATCTCATGCACGGCTATCTCATTCTTGGAGATATCTTCGAAGGAGGATAGACTTTCGGTTAGAACCAGTTGACTGATCTTAGCTATCAGTTAGCTCTCATTTCAATAAGGACGTGCATGTTGCACATGTCCATTTAGTCTAGTCTTGTTTCGGTTAACTGATGGTAGCTTTCCAATTAACTGTATAGTTTCATTTATTTAGACTTAGAGAATAAATTCTCGCATGCTTGCGAGACTGTAGTTGACTCAAGGTGATTATAGGGTTCCCTACACCTTTGATGTCTATAAATAAGAGTACACTTGCTCATTTGTAATTAACTTTTGCTTGATAGCGTACATACTAAGCCAACTCTTGCCTGTAGTAATGCTATTTGTGTATCTGTTCACGAACTATTCACTGGGATAGAGAGTTGTTGCGTTGTCGGCAATATTCCTATGTTCAGTATTGGTTCACCTTTGAGCTTTTATTAGTAATAAACAAATTGCTGAGCCACCTTTTCGTGCAATGTTACTTGTGAATGTTCATCTTTGTTCAATATAATGTTGGTTGATCATTTATCTGTGTGATAGGTCCTTCATACAATCTGTTGTCCTGGGTTATATTTGTGATTAATATGCTTGATAGCGTACATGCTAAGCCAACTCTTGCCTATAGTAATGCTATTTGTGTATCTGTTCACGAACTATTCACTGGGATAGAGAGTTGTTGCGTTGTCGGCAATAATCCTATGTTCAGTATTGGTTCACCTTTGAGCTTTTATTAGTAATAAACAAACTGTTGAGCCACCTTTCCGTGCAATGTTACTTGTGAATATTCATCTTTGTTCAATATAGAGTTGGTTGATCATTTATCTGTGTGATAGGTCCTTCATACAATCTGTTGTCTTGGGTTATATTTGTGATTAATAAATTTGTTTCATATCTACACCTCAGATAGGAGTCGTCTCCTCCTTGGGAATTTAGAAGTAGGTTTATCATGTTGTGTTGTGAATAATAGTCTTTGTTTCATATCTACACCTCGGATAGGAGTCGTCTCCTCCTTGGGAATTTAGAAGTGAAGATTGTCATTTGAGTTGTTGTCAATAACCTTTCTTTCAGCCTACACCTCGGATAGGAGTTGTCTCCTCCTTGGGAATCCTGACTTAAAGTTTATCGTCCAAATACACCCTACTCCCAGGTCCTCATGCTCTGTTTTTCTTGAGGAATAGGATAGATTAAAAGCATTTAGTTTTTAGTTGTAGTTAAGATCTGCAAAACCAAAGAAAAACCTTAGCTGCAAAATTCTTAGTTTCCTTAACCTTGTGCCTCTTCCAACCGAGTCAAAAAGATAGGATTTAGAATCATTTTTTTTCATGCATATCAGCAAAAGAGGGAGCTTCCCCTCCTAAGTTGAAGAGCAGTCATTACACACTGTGCATAGCTGTTTGTACCAAAGCGCACTCCAGAGGTGTTAATTGTTACGCCAACACTGTCATAGCATGAATCTAAACCCCGTTGGTCTTAATACAGAATTCACTCCATACAATATAGCGCTTATTAATTATTAACCTCCCTTTTGCACAAACTCAAATAGAGAGAAATAGTGTATATGTCGTCACAAATCTAGACTATCACAATTACCTGCTTACAGATACACTATTCAATCTTCAATTCTAACTTCATTACAATTAATCCCAGCATAGTCCCTGAAAATGAGACTGTCAGCAATCATCTAGGGAATATCTTTCAATTCCGGAGATGATAATCTTTGTGAAGGATTTCGTCCTCACAAAGTTATGGAAATTATCCAGCCAAATACCCGTTCCTAAAAAACCAAATCCAACCTCCCCTCAAACAAGCACTTGCAAACTCTTATTCAATCCTCTTCAAAACTCTTCATCTTCTTGACTTCTCACCTTTTCTCCATCTTTTAATTTTAATTAATTTTTTGAATTCCCCCTCAAAAGTAAGTTTATTTATTTATTTTAACTTTTCAAAACATAAGTTACTTTTGCATCAATAATTAATTTAAATTGTCTTTATATTTCGACCTTTTTCTTGACAACATTAAATTATTTTTTTAATTATATGCTGACTCGAAATTGGGGACATTACAGTCTGCCCTTCCCAAATATTGTTTGTCCTCAAGCAATGTCAGCACAACCACGAAACCCCCCAAACCAGTTGTGATTCCAGGATTCCAAACCAATCTCTGGAAATAACTACCAAGTTGTCGCTGCGCCACTCTGATAAAAACCGTCAGCTGATCAAACCAAATTTGAACTCGACTCTCCTACCAGAACACCTCAAAGAGGTTCAAATCTGCAATCCTACTACCTAACACGATCCTGGACAACAGGACAAACACTCTGATCAACCGGAAAGAATGGTCCTCCTCTACAACCACCACCAATTTCCATGAATGATGAAAATAAATTTCTAATAAGCTATTGATTGGGCAAGTGACAACAATATCAAATCTGGAATTGGTACTAACTGATAGCATCTCAAGAACATTCAATTTCCAAATGTCAAAATAACTTCCTTGAGCAAACCAAAATACCCAATAAGCTAAAAATATTAATGCAACATCTGAAAATACATAAATAAGCAACTTGGAAGAATTGACATAAACATTCATATCAGAAAACTCTTCCATATTTCACTGCCACAAAATCTACAAATACTGAAAATTGATCAACTCGTTAGCCACATTTGTAAAATTCAAAATTACCATACTGGAGCAGCAGCTGCAAATAAGAAAATCTCTTGAATGCATAGGGTTTGTACACCAAAAAATGATTGTAGACTCTTCCCCAATTGTAGAAATAGCATCAACATCAAACTCCCACTGACACATATTCCACTGATTGAGTGAAAAACATTGACCAAACCATCTAAATGCAAGTAACAAGAATTATGTATTGGCTGATTGGGGAGCGGACAACAGCTTCAAATCTACAATTTTGTCTAAATCCCATCCATGAAATAACTCCTGAAAGATCATTAACCCAATCTTGATTTTTACCTAGATCCCATATCTTGTATTCATCACCAACCATACTCACACACACAACGTTATGGCTGCTGTTAACACTCATAGAATCCACACTATCTTCGTTCCTTTCAATGGTGTCTTCATAAGTTTCATATACACCTTCCTCCAATTCAGAATACTCATCAACACTTGCTGATTCATGAAGTGCAGCACGCTAAAAACTACCTTCGATGCTTGTTTTATCTACTATATCATGGCTGCAATCTGCATCTGTGTGAGAAAATTGATTCTCAAATTTCAAGAATTCAAATTCTCGATATAGGTTTTGATCTTTAACATCCTGAATCGCTCCAATATTATGAATACTAGAATCATTATACAATGTTTCACATCTATGGCATTCCTCAATTCTTTCAACAATTTTCTTAGTCTCCATTGTCCTTATTTCACTTCCATGCTCCATGGGTGTGGCTGCACTAGAACTAGAATTTTTTGCTTTGTATAATGAAAAGTGAGTCATACTTAACTGTAAGCAGAGATCATCAGCTTCTTTTTCTTTGTCTTCAGCATACTTCACAACTAGATCCCTATCCATAATCAATTGCAAATAATCCGTTTTCATTATTTCCAAAGCCTTTTTGATAAAGTACAAGTGAGTATGAGAGACTCCACTTGCAACTCCCTATTTCCTCTGCTCAATTTGAGCTCCCCAAATGAGTTCTTCAATGACATTATGTGTATGATCAAAACATCATAGGGCTGCAACAATCATATCTTCAGTAACTTTCATCTTTTCCTTCAAATCACATGAATCATTGGGCAAACGATCAATCTCAACTTCATGTAACAATATTTGTGATTTGTATTCAAATTCATGGCTCTCAATATCAGCTACATCCTTATGGCATAATTCATATTTTGAAGTTTGGAAAACACTAAACTCAAAAGGATTTTCTACCACCATTATAATTTCCTTTTCATCCATTTGTTCCTCATTAACAATGTAAGGTTTCAACTTTCCCTCACATTGTTCAAACACACTGTTAACCAACTCATAAGCAGCTACAAAGACATCTTGTTCTTGCTTCAAAATAGCCATCAACAAAGACACAAGGGGCTGAATATTAAATTCACCAATGATTAAGGCCATAATGGTTTTATTATAAGAGAAAACAGCTTCTCCATGATCCTTACTGATAGATGCTATGAATTAATGGAACATCTGAAGAATAAGATCATTACATTCTAAATCAATCAATAGATAACAAGATCTGACTTTCGCCATCACTTCTAACATCTTAACCCTTCTACTAAAGGAGGGGCCTCGTTCATCAAATAATCCATTGAAGCTCTCAACAATCAACTGTATAATCTCCCTCAATATGGCATCTTCATAGGGAACCTCAGGAGCTGTAATCCTCATAAACTCGCTAAGACAACTGGTGACTACAAGTCTCACATCTTTATCATGATGTCTCATAAACATTGGCTTACCCAGCGAATGCACTACTAGAGTCAAAGCTAGTTGCAACAGCTAAGAAGGTAACTAATCTACCATGTATAAACACCTTTCTACTACCTCCAAAGTGCTAAGAAGAACCCTTTTTGCCTGAGGTAGGTGTTCAAGTTTCTTACCTGCAAGATAAAGTTTCTTACCCAATTCTTTGTCACTCGACGAAGCCGTGATTTACAACTCAAACACCAATCTCTGAATTTACCCAATAGTATGGTAGGAATTTTCTGAGCTCTGATACCACTATAGTGGCCTACCTTGTTCTGTAATTTTCCACTAAGACTTAGCACCATTTTTTTTTCCTTTTAATTTCTTCCTTCCGAGTGAATAGGTATTTAGACAAATAGTTAACTGTGTATTGCTCTTGGTTCAATTTTGCAACTGTTTCAAATAGAATAATGATTGTCTTTATATGAAACATTCAGACATTTCATCCAAAGGTTAATATCAGGCTATTCCAAGTTTGTTTCTAAATTGCTCCTAAGAGAGTTAATGTTACGTAGTCAAAACATACATAGAACAGAATTTGAGTTCAGCAAATCCAATCCTCAAAAAGTTTCAACATACTAAAACAGACATCAGAAGTTTACTACATTTTAACAAATGCATAACAATACTTTTCTGACCTACTGATTAATAAGAAATCTTCAAATTGCAACAAACTTCATATAGAACTCCATCTTCAATATATATTACCACACCTCCTATGCCAACCCAATATAATACATTCTATATTTTCATGACCAGAAGACTTGTCACCATGTAACGACTTCATTCCAAAATATAACCTTCAACACACTCCACTTAAGCTTTCTCTAGAACTGCTCTGTCGTTTCCCTTCCTTTAGGTGAGAAGATATTAAAGCAAGCCAGATTATTTTGATTGCGGAGACCCCTTTAATGTGCTTTGAGAATTATTAGGCTATGGTAGCTGCTTTAATCCACATGTGCTCCAATATTATAAATTAATTCCTTTCTGGATGAATATAAGAGAAGGGACAATTGTTCCAAGAGAAAACATGTCATGCTCATAGAATCATTCCAACCATCGCATATATCTCTTGCTAATAATAAACAGCTTCCTTTTCATTCACCAAATTCTTTTTGAAGATTAAATATGAGTCACCTCCACATTAGACTCCCTTTGACTGCCTCGTAATTATATAACGCTTAATATCACTAAAGACATGAATTCAAAACTGGAAAGTCATGGCTTAAGCGGTTTCTTGCCCTGCGGCAACTTCTTTTTGATTGACCAACAAAGAATTTCCAAGAACCTCAATCTTTTGAACTTTTTCCACATCGGCCACTTTGTGCTTCTTGTCACCACGACTCCTATCACACTAAATTAAACAACTTCATAACTTCTGAAGTGTCGCGCTCCTATCAAGCTCCCTACTTTCCATTTTGGAAGTGTCGGCATGTTTTCCCTGTACCGACCACTAATTTCTCGTAAATGATTCTTTATTCATTCGCGGTTCACTTGAATGATGAATTATTGTCGCGGCCCGTCAAATAATTTGCAACTCCCGATAAAATATTGAACTCCACGATTCTTGGTCGACTCTCCTTATTAGCAAAACTTACGTTTACCTTCCCAAGATTAAATTTCCTTTATTCGACGGGATTGATAATTTGCCCAATGTCATAACTCACGGGAGTTGCTGAGGAATTGACATATATCATTAAATTTTGTCCTAATGATGTTCTCCCTGCCCATCTCATATAATTACGACCCCTTAAAGATTCGGAACCTATTTAGAGTTAAAGTTGTGTGCATCAACAAAGACTGGTTTTGTTATACCCAAAATGAAATTTTTGGCATTCTGCTTAAATTGAGCTAAACAACGTAAAAATGCCATCGAAAGTATGTTTTAGGTCAAACCAAATATGAAATCTTTGTGGGTTTCTATCAAGGAACCTATGGTTAAAATTCTGAAAAAATGAAAATTAGGGTTTTACGCCCCTATTTTTAAGGAAACCCTTAAAAATAGGACCTTCCCAGAAATGATTGAAATTAATTCTGATAGGGTTAATTACCTTCACGATCACACTGATCAAGTCAGAATTATCAAAATACATGTTTTACTCTGGTGGGTCTATTTCTATTTTTAAGGAACAAAGTTAGGAGCTCCGTAGCCATTAATGGCAGATTGGCCAGTACCAGGTGCTAAAAGCTAAACCTCAAAAGCTTCAACCAAGAAGCTATGGAAAAAAAGGATGAAAAGATGTTGTTTCAACGAAGGAGATTCTCAAAATGGAAAAGGCCAAAATTTGGCTAAGTTTGGAAGGTGCACTTTTTGTCTACCAAGGCAAAACACTGCCTAAAGGTGAAAAAGCGCACCTCTTGAAGAAAGGTGCCCTTGGATCTCAGAGGGCAAATGTGATCATTTGGCATCTTCAACTCAGTCATCCTCTTCACTCTCATGCTGGCTCGACAACGAAACAATCAGCAAAATCATCTGATTCAGGTATCATTGACCAACCGTCAGCAAAGTATGGAGGATCCATCAACGACAAAGATGCCAAATCAGAGACCTTCAAGGTAAAAGCGCCCCTGCTGGCCAGGGGCGCCCCTCAGTTGCAGGCACCAGATGAATCCATAAGCAGCAGCTCTATACATGATATCTTTCCGGCTTCCTCCCAGCTACGTGATCAATCTAACAGCAAGTCCATGAGACACACCAAACGATCACAAGTTGAGATCAAGCAGAAAAAGCCAAAATTGAAGAACTAGAAAGATAAAGCCAGAAAATGGCTAAGGCATAGCTAAAAGCGCCCCTCTTGAAGAAAGGCGCCCTTTTTTGAAGGCATCCAGATTCAACCAGAATCTTCACTGCCTCCCAGGATGACCTTCTCAGCTATGACCTATCTCGTCAGTGAGACTATCAACAATAACTTCCGACAAATCAATCATCTGATGGAGGAGGTCAAAGTCAGGCAGTTCACAACATGAAGAAATTCAATCAAAAGCTAAAAGCGCCCCTGCTAGCCAGGGGCGCCCTTTAGTTTTAAGGACCTAAACCTGCCAGCTTCAACTGAGAAGTCAGTCATCCTGAGAAAGACCGAGTTGGCTACTCGATGCATCAGCAAGTAGAGTCATCTGATTCATCTAACATCGGAAATGTCAGATCAAAACAAAGAGGATCTGAAAAGATCAAAACGAAGAACAGTCAATGAAAATTGACTAAGGCATTGTCAAAAGCGCCCCTCTCAAGGAAAGGCGCCCTTCTTTCTGAAGGCCTAAACTCAGTTTTCAGGGTTAATCCCTCTCAGGCATATCTCATTGTGTTGATCCCACCTCAACAACAGAACTGCCAGCCACTGCCAGAGATCAACTGAGTAACCTGAATCAAAGATCAAACGAGAGCACTTCAGCTTGCAAAATGAACAAAAAATGATCAACTTCAAGAATGGACACCTAAAAGAAGTCAAAGCAGAAGTGTTGACTTGAGTTAGCAAATTTGGAGCCAAAAAGAGACCAAACACTCCACAATCAGTGGAAATCATCTTTTGGAACTCCAAATCAAAATTTGGAGCCAAAAAGAGACCAAACACTCCACAATTAGTGGAAATCATCTTTTGGAACTCCAAATCAGGCTTGAGTCATGAGTTATCTTCCATACTTCGTGGATCTTAACCCTAATCACCCTATATTCATGCTAGGCGTCCCATTCTTCATTATTCTTTTTGCAAGTGGAAGGATAAAACATCAAATAGCTCTCAAGAACACGTTTTCAAGATTTGGCAGAGGTTTTGGACGAATCTTCAATATTTTTGAAGATCATTGGCAGTAAAAGCATTCTTTCCCCAAGATTGCTTCCAGAGACAGATTATTGCAAAGTGGCAGTTTATAACTTCCAATCCATCTTTTATCTACTTCCTCTATTTTTGTCTATATTTCTTTGCATGTCACAGGAAATGACAGATAATCACAGATCTGGCCAACTAGGTATGATTAGCACAGCTTTTTCAACAAAACCCATATGGTAGATTTTTCCAAAAAAAGTAGCCCTGTTGCCCCTATTTTTTAGGGTTTCCGGAAAAAGTCATAATATTGAAAAACAAACAAACTGGGTTTGTTTAGCTCTGAAGCACGAACAAAACCCATGTGTTAGATTTTTCCGAGAAAAAAAAAAACACTTTCTGGTGCCCCTGCTACCTCTGCCACCGAAGGGCTTTTGCATGTCAAAGAAAAACTCATTTTTTCGAATTTCTGACGATCTGGGTTTGTTTAGAAAATCATTCTCAACAAAACCCATGTCTCAAAATTTTTTGTAAAAACTACCCCCGGCGAGGCTATTTTTAGCAGTTCCAGAAAAGTGTCAGAACAGGATCAAGTGCCCAGTCAATATTCAAGGTTTTCAGAATGCAATACTCTCAGGTACAATACAAGACCAAAACGGTCTTATACCATGATTACCTGAAAACGACTAACACAGACTTATGGCAGAAAAATCCAGAGGTCAGTTCTGAAGACTTGGAGGGCATGAACCAAATCACGTTGCAAAACATTGAAGAATCTAGTTTATTCCACGTTGCATCTATTCCGATCACCTTACAGAGCATTGAGCTTGTAACTGCTTGCACAAAGCATTACAACCCGACTACAAGAGAGATCCTGTCAGTAGACGGGAGGGTGATTTGCAGCTTGAAGCCGGTGGACATAGAGACTTGTTTTGCAATTCCACCATGCCCTACCAAGAAGGTCATATCAGTGACAAAATGCGAAAAGGCGTTCGAGGCTTCAAAGGATGAGTGTTCGTTTATAATGACTAAACATTGGCTGAAAACAAAGAGAACCAACTTGCCTAGATTGGTTGGTAGAGGAGAATTCAAAGATGAGTACGGAGTGTTAATCACCCTACTCAGCAGAGTCACTGGACAAGAGGAGGGAAAATCCTTCCAGCCGTGGATGTTCTACATTATTGGCAAAATAATCAGCAAGAAAGAACGTTACGACTGGGCCTCCCTAATCAGTGACACACTCCACCAATAATTCACCGGGTTTCTAGAAGAGCACCGTTTCCACATGTGTTCATACCTGGTCTACCTGATAGCCTTCCAAGGTGATTTCAGAACACTGAACACTGTGGGAACCCTGGGTGTGCAAAAGGTACAAGAATACTTTCCTCGCCTAGAGTTCACTCTAGCGGAAAGACACTTCAAAAAGATAAATGACCTTTTTACTATGCACACCGTGCACGAGCTAGACCATGAGATGCACGTGCGTATTTCACCAGCAGCTAAGGCAGCAATGGTGCACTAGGCGGATTGGTTCATCCAATTCCCCACTTTCACTTACATACGCGTGTATGGCTACAATGGCCACCCCGCCATGATCCCACGCTACCCCTCAGATAGGGTAGTGTTCATGGAATTCTTGAGGCAATTGGTCGAGGTTCACTCTTACCTTCACATAAAGAAAAAGACTGCTGCAAACTTTCCTTTTCAGATGGAATTCTACAGATGCAGGACTGCAGCCAATGCAAGGTTGATAAGCCAGGAAATAGTGAGATTTAATCTCAAGTACCTCATTGACAGGAGGCCATCCTATGACCCCAGAGGCATCTTTGCAGCTCACCTTGAGCAAAGATCATCACATGAACCTTTCATGGAGGATTTTTGGGTCAACTACGAGGATGAGTTCGAAGTGAGAAGAAGGAACCATAGCAGATTCAAGTTCTCACAGATTGCAGAATTCTTGTCAGAAGACATCGAGGGCTTATCTGATGACGAAGAAGAAGTCATTCTTTCTTCCTTCTTCACAGGCCTAGTGGATTCACAACCACTCGGCAAAGTAGAATGGTAGGCGAAAGAGAGTACGTCTATTGAGGAAAGAACGGGTAGAGTAGTTCGACACAATCAACTCTACCTGGACAATAAAAGGACAAGGAAGGTAGTACTTCCCCGATCAGAGCCGCCAGCGGTTCAGTTTACACTACCTACCTCATCTAGGAGGAAACCCAGACAGAAGAAGATGAGCTTTGTTCCAGAAGGAATGCAGATGTCAAGGAGCACATGGGGGAGAAAAGGAATTGCCAGCACAAGCCAGCAAGAGGTACAGGTGGAGACAACCACCAATTTACTTGAGATAGTTGAGACCGCTGCAACTACACCAAAGCCAGTGATTGAAATAATCGCTGCAGAGATGGAATCCATTGTAGAAGAAGTTGCAGCAGAAGCGGTGCCAGTGATAGAAACAAAGCCACCAGCTTCACCACCATCACAAAGGTCGTAGAGTCCTATTGATTTGGACTCGCCACCACGAGGCATTACTCCGGCACAATCTCATTCTTCCAGCATTCAGGGGGCCTATGTTCCTCCTCCTAGCGATGCTAGCCGAGATTCTATCTGGCTGGAAAGCTCGCTTGGGAGGAAGAGGGAGAGACCTTCTTAACAGCTTGACTTCTCTGAATTCCATCATGTCCCACAAGACATGCCGACGAAGAAGTTGAAGAAGCAGACACATGTAGAGAAGAATGCAGAGAACGAGGTTATTATAGAGACTGCTGCTCCACCTGAAGATAAAGATATACATATGTGAGGGTTGAGGATTTCACGCTTTCAAAGGTGAACCTTGGAAAGACCACTCGACAAGTGGAAGCAGACCTTCTTGGAATCGCCTCAGCAAGTGTCAAAGAAAGGATGACAAAAGATGGACAAGACAAAGCAGCCTTGAAGGCTGAAATCTGTCAGCTAAAGTTGTACATTTCTAGTTTGATACATGACACTCCAAACTCCTCGACCTTGCCTCAAGGACTATTGGATCTCCCAGATGAAAGAAACCATCATCAGTTGATTACATACGGCAAACACTTGAGACGTCAAGTGGATGAGTTTGTCGTCAAAGGAGGTGTGTGTTGGCAGAAGCATATCAGCAGAGAGACAGGGCACATGGACTTAGATCAGAAATCCAGTAGTCGGATGTGAAGGTAGCTCAAGAGAGGCCGAGAGAGGAGGCGACATTCGCTGATCTACAACAGGCATATGAATCAGTTACAACCACTAAGAACAAACACCATCTCTTTGAGTGGAAAGAACAGGTGGCATACAAGGTGAGAGCCTACGATGCCAATTCAGTGGAGCTGATTGATTATAGACGCTTTGTTGCCAATATTATCAACTTCGCAAGAACGTTGGTAATATCCTTCCCTGAGTTAGAATATCAGCGAGAAGGAGGAGAATATGTTGAGCTTGAAATGGTACAGACACGGTTCTAAGATGTCATCCGATCTTCATTCCTTGAAGATCCCAATGGTTGCAAGTTAGCCAAAATTGCAGCCATATCTATCCAGTTAGATGAAGCAGCTGCCCAATGCATAATCTATCAGCAGCAGCTTACAACGAGTGAAGAAATGCTTAGACGCCACATAGTCACCTTGAAAAGCATTAATTGCCCGAGCGCCGAAGAGGTCAATGACTGGATAGAGACTTTGTTGACCAGTGGTGAAGAGGTGTAAAGCACCAAGGAAGGACGTCCTACCCTCCAAATAGCATTAATGATGACTGAAGTCAACTTGATGCCCCTTCCAAGTTGACTCCAGATCTCCACAGATCATGCATGTCAGATCCCACTAATCTAGGATGTCTATTTGACTCCCACGATTTGTGGATCTCAGATCTCCTCAAAAGGTGGATGTCTATTTGGAGACACATTTGTAACATAAGTTCACTTTTAGTTAGGTGTCAGTCAACTGAGGTAGACTTCCAGTTTGACTTTTGTTTAGTTTCAGTTAACTGAAGTAGATTTCCAGTTAACTGTTTGCTCACCTACTTTTAGACATAGAAATAAATCTTGCTGATTGGCAAGAACTGTTTGTTAACTCAAGGAGATTTTAGGGTTGCCTACTCCTTTGAGTTTCTATAAATAAGAGCCTTAGGTTCTTTATTTGTTTTTAACCTTTATTTGCTAGCAAAATTGCTGCGCCATTGTTGCCAAAGTTAGCTTGTTTATATCTGTTCACTCTTGGATGAGAGTTTTGTTGGTTGATCGCAATTGTGCATGATGTCGTGCCTTTGTTGTCCCGACCTTTGTAATTCTTTGGAGAAAGCTTGAAGAGATAAATCAGATGGCGCATGCTTGCTTGATCTAAATAATTGAGTCCATTCAAAGTCTTGTTTTTGAATAGTGCATTGTTTCAATCTCCTCCTTGGACAGGTGTCGTCGCCTCCTTGGATATTTTGTCATCGATCATTATCGTTTGATGTTGTTTAAATGTTTTGTCTTGCAGCCGACACTTTGGACAGGTGTCGTCACCTCCTCGGGAATCTTGCTAGACAGGCCATCGTTCCTTGTTGTTTCCAGTGAGCTGTTTCCAAGCCTACACCTCGGATAGGGGTTCCTCCTCCTTGGCAAGTCTCAGATCCAGTTTACCGTAACGAGTGTTTACTTGTATCGAGCCCTATCTTGGTATATATCCGAAGGTTCAGAGCCTTGGCCATATTCCATTGAGACGGAGGATTCAAGTGATCCAACCCATCCATTTCGCTCCTACACCCTCATGCTCTATTTATCTTGGGGAGGTAGGATAGTTTAGAAGCTTAGATAGTCGTAGTTAAGATCTGCGGAAACCAGAGAAAAGGCTTAGCTACGGCGCATTGGTTTATGCACCGCTGAGTAAAAAAGATAGGAATCTTAGTACACCCCTTTTTTACAGTAGAAAATTAGCAAAGAGAGATCTTCCTCTCTATAATCCGAAGAGCATGTACTAACACACTTGCAATAGCTGTCTGTTTCCAATAAGCACTCCAGAGGTGCTAATTGAAACGCCAACAGGTTTGAATATAGCAATTTAATCACCCAATCATAGAAAGATCAATTAACAACACCCATCAACATTCCAACACTAATACCTCCAGTAAGGTGGAACTGGAAATCATTTCAACACCACAAACTCTAATAAACTGCAATTAGATTTCTTTCCTCAACATTTTTGATTTCATAAGAATGATAATCTGATTAACAAACTTCTATTAGATTACACTATAAAGCACCAGCACACCCACAGGATGTGAGTGTCAGCAATCACCCAAGAAGCGTCTTTCAACATCGAAGGTGATCTTCTCCATGGAGGTTTCCGTCTCCACAAAGTTTTTTGGTGAACCAATGTTTAACCAACCAAGACCTGTTTCCCAAAATCAAATACAACATCCCCTCAAACAAGCACTTGCAAACTCAAACTCTTATTCAATCCTCTTCATAACTCTTTGTCTTCTTGACTTCTCATCTTTTCTCCATCTTTTAATTTTAATTCATTTTTTGCATTCCCACTCAAAAGTAACTCTATTTATTTATTTTAACTTTTCAAAACAAAAGTTACTTTTGCATCAATAATTAATTTAAGTTGTCTTTATATTTCGACCTTTTTCTTGTCAACATTAAATTAATTATTTAATTATATGTTGATACGAAATTGGGGACATTACATAGAAACAATTTGATGTTGTGCTCAGCAATCCATGTAAACTGGTATTTGAGGTGATTGATGCCTTCCCACATTTTCAACCCACTATAGTTGCAAATGACTAATCTCATGGTCGATCTTGCTTTGTCATGCTTCCAAGTGGCATCCTTATTGTCAATGCTTCCACTTTCATTTATTAATGCCAATAAATACACATTGCAAACTCTAGGAATGAAAAACAAATTTAATTGATGCAAAATCTTGCATTGAAAAAATTAAAAAATAAAATTGCTTAACTTTGGAAAAGAAATCCCTAGATCAATACAAATGCATGTGAAACATGAATGAACATGTATGGGAAGAACTTAAAAATATAAAAGAAATTTGTAAAAAGTTGGAAAAAAATACCTGAAACTTCAAAACTTGATGAAATCTCACTTCCACAATTGCCTTAACATTTCCACAAAAAGAGCTCAAAGGAGACCAAATGCAGTGTGAGTGAAAGTGAAGTCAAGCAAGGTTTGAAAAGAAATATTCGGCATTTTTCCACATTTGTGGCACATTCCATGTGTGTTTCCCTTGTGGGACATGTTAGAGTCACAACAAGGCCCAAGCACAAACTCTCCAAGTGCTTGCAAGTTGCAAGTACTCAAAGCAAGTCCATGCCTATGATTTATGTTGACTTGGCCACAAGTCCAAGGGCAAGTTCCTCGGCTTGCATTTCAACTCACAAGCACTTGTGGTTTTTGCAAGTACTTGGGGAGTATTATAACCATAGTTGCAAAGCATTGCAAGTATTGTGAGTAGGGACCGGCAGCAAGTAACACACTAAAAATCTCAACGTCGAGTTTTTATAAAACTTGCCACAATTTTTAAATTAAAATATGCCAAAAATTTGCCAAAATCGGTATAAAACCTTTTTTTTTTGCCAAACATTAAAAAGTTTAAGTGATTTCAAAAAATTTCAAGAAACAATTGAGGACAACTACAACAACTTAGGGCATGTGACTAAAATCTCAATACATAGGGTTTTTTTTCCTTTTACTTTCTCGGCCCTTACTTAGGTCAAGTTTATTCTAATAAATTGTAATCATGATTCATTATAATTTTGTTGGACGGATGCGATGAACAACAATATTTCTCATTTGACATTTATTATGATTCTTTGCAATCTACATTTTATGGTTGATGTTTGTTGGAAACTTGGAAGGATAAATAGCAATATTTCTCATATGGAATTTATTATGATACTCTACATTTGACAGTTGGCATTCATTAGACGGATGAACATCGATATTTCTCATATGACATTTACTAGAAGTCTAGGATAATAGTAGAGACACCTCACATTGATTAAAAATTACAGAATTTGGATAGGAGTATATCATGAAGAGTGTCATATCATTAACAAACTATCAAACTCCAAAGAGTGTTGGGTTCTATCTTTCAAGTATATTCTTTCTAAGAAATATTGTTGTTCATCCTTTGAATGAAATGCCATGATTCCTAATTACAACATCTAAAAACAAATTAATTTCATCACATTTTGATGGAAAAATGTGGATAGAACTTAGAAGCTAATCACGAGAAAAAATTATTTACCACTATACCCAAACTCCATTGGAGGCAAGAAGCCTTGCACAAGAATCAAACATGTCAAATGACAATGAAAGTTGAAACTGCAAAAAGCAATCAAACATGTTACATGACAATGAAAGTTGAAAACTTGAAACTACAAAAAGCAATCGAACATGACAATGAAAGAGTAATGAAATCTTTTATGCAACGGTTTTCTAATTTTTTATTTTTTAAGTTTAGGTTGGATAACTAGTATCTAGAATATTACTAATTTTTTCATGTTGTCTCCCTTTTGCTAGGTTTCATTTTTATTTTATTTTAAAAACATGGCTTCCGAAAATAGAATTGGTGGCAAACCAAGGGATCCTTGCTGAAAACATGGGACACCAAGTGTAGTGCAAGAAGAGGTTATTTGTACCCATTGCACTAAGTCTATGACCGATGGCATAAATTGACTCAATATCACCTTACATGGATCACTTGCCGCGATGTTACGCCACGTAAGGTAGCTGGTCCAAAGGTTGAGAAGGAGGTGAAAGCACTCCTTGTAGCATATGAGCAAAGGAAAGTAGAAAAAAAGAGAACAATAGAGGCAATGACAGTCCCAAACCCGTTTTTGAGTTCTACAAGGTCATAAGAAAATATGATGGGCTCTTCTTCCATTGGGCCACAACTATGAGGATCAAGAAGTGTGGGTGTCCATAGTTCTAACATTTTTGTTCCTAGTGTGCAACCTTCATTGGAAGGTACTACATGGAACAGAGAATTGCAACATGTGGCAAAGTTCGCATGTGCAAAACTTTGGTACTACAATAATATTTCATGCAATGTTGCTTCAAGTCCTTATTGGGAATAGTTGGTCAATGCATTGACCTTGCCAAGCAATGGGTTTAAGACCCCAAGTCATCATGTGTTGAGTGGGCCATTATTGCAAGATGAGGTCCAAAACACACTCCTACTAGTAGAAAACAAAAGAGAAATTGGGAAAAGAAAGGCTGCAATATTGGAAAAGTTCATCTATAGAAGGTTATTATTTTTCTTCCAATTTATCTTTGGCTTGGGGAAATTAAATCCTCTGAAATTTTTTGAAAATATCCTCTTGTAGATGTTTTTGTGAAAATTGCCCTTCTGAAACAGTCGTTTTATAATATATATTTATTCCTCCTGTAAATGTTTTTGTGAAATTGCCCTTCTGAAACAGTCGTTTTATATATATATATATATTTTATTGTATTGAATTCCTGTCAAAATGTATATGGAAAAGACCAGATCAAAAGTGTACGGTGATTTTATTTATAAAATTTGCAGGTTTCAAATTTCGTACTGTGAATTCTTATTGTTCGCAAGTTTTAAAGTTTGCAAAAGTTTTAAGTTGGGGGAGGTTGTGGTTGTCCCCACAGCCGCCGCCTCCATAGGGAGGCGGACTATGGAGGCAGCCAGCATTGCCCCACAGTGGTCGCGCCCACGGGAGGTTCTGCCTGCACATAGCCGACGGCAATGGGAGTTTCTTCTGGCCCTTTTATAATATGCGATTTTGATTTTATATTGTTTTTTAATATATATTATATATTTAATATGCATGTAAATGCATATATGTATATGAATAAATATATATGTATATATATCTATTTATATATTTATGTATATATATATATATATGTTTAGTATTGTTTGAAAATTGTAATTTGATTTTTAATATTTAAATAATACATATTAAAATATATATGTATTTAAAATGTATTTTATATTAAGTGCATGCAAATGCATGATTCGGATGATTTTTAAAATGAAATGTTTTAAAAAAGGAAATTGATTTTTATTTAGATGTAATTGGGAAATTGAAATAAACAAATAGATTTCATTTCTTTATTCTTTGTAAGTGAAATTGTAATAAGCTAGTTTATTTGGGCAATGTGTTATTGTATTTTCTTGAAATGGAAATTGGATTTAATAAATCCTAATGGTAGTTTTATTTCCTGCCTGAATTGCTCATTAAATTATGATTTCTTCTGTTTTCGATGTTGGGGAAATCTGTTCGTTGTGTATGTAAGTCTTCCAGATGATGTTATTTTATGAGGGGGTTGTTGTGATTTATGGTTCAGCCCTTTGATTTCCCTTGGGTAGTGCACTTGGTTGTAATTCAGTTAAATACTCGGTTACTATGAACGGGATGTGTTGCCTCTTATATTTTGGATTGGGATTTATTATCCGGTTTTGTGCACTTGTTTACCCTTGGGTTTTGGATTAGATCCTTGTGTTGTCTATAGGGAGGTGGCTCTCAATGGGGGCCGGCGCACAAAGTGGTGCCAAGGTAACTCATGCGAGAGTTAGTTAATTCAGTGGAAATTAAATAAATGCATTAGGGGAAAGGGTAGCTTTAAACATATAACTTGATTAATTGTGCCTTGCTCATGGGCTCAAGGGCTTGTTTAGACTTGGGATGAGACGGAAAGGCCTGGAATGGCAAGATCATTATCTTATCCCTTTGAAAGATAATTGATTCCGCATTGGTTTGCATGTGGGGCCGGGGGTCGTGAGAGGCTACCAAGGTAACCCAAGATGGGGACCAGGGCCTAGGAAGATCTACTAGGGTAATACCATGCAGCTTTGTGATGACACTCCTCCTATGACAGCAGTTTGTATGGTTTAGTTGGTGTACTTGATTATTTTACTCTAGAAGCAATATAACCCTTATGTAAGTATTGTACTTGTTTTGTTTAATCTTGTGATTGTCTGTGTCTAGAGGTTGTTGGTTTTGCCTAGGAAGCCTTTTTACTATCTCCTAGCACGGGGGGTGGGCCTTCGGGTACCACTTGGTTGGGTGTAGCGTGCACCTTACATCGTTGGGTTTCCACTTCATATTCGTGATGGCAGGATCTTCCAGTTCTTGCATGTTCCAGTTATTTGTAACATCTCTTGTATACTGTTGGATCAGTTGGATACTTATGTATATGTACTACTCCTCATTTGTATTCAACGAGGATTCTTGTATCATTGTAATTGTAACATTATTGTATGATCTTCCTCATTTTGGAAATGAGTTTTGTAACTATTATTTGAAATGAATGTAATCTATGAATGGTTCTTTAATGTACTTTGTATCTTATGAGATGAGTTTAATGCTTTGGATGTATGTTATTTAATTCATGAGTATTATGTATATGCTATGGTTTAGTTTATTTTTATATGTTATGGGATTCAAATGTAAGCGTTGTCACGTACCTTAGAGGATGTATGCATTAAGTGTAGTGCACTTTACTTGTTATTAATTACACTTTAAAAAAAAAAAATGTTACACTTCGGTTGTATTTGTGTCGTCCTCTAGGGTTACGTGGCGAGGCCTTACATGCAACATTTTAGCTAATGGGTAAACAGATAGAAGAAATATGACACTCATCAACTTTTTAACGGCTTTAGGAGAACAGCTAGTATTTTTAAAATAAGTTGATGACTCCAATGAATTAAAAAATGTAGAGATCTTGTGCAATATATTGGATGAGGTAGTGATGGAAGTGGGAACTTGGAAAATGTTAATCAAATAGTGACTGACAATGCAGTTGCATATGTGGTAGCTAGTAGACTTCTAGACGCAAGGCACCCAACATTATTTTGGAGCCCTTGTGCTGCCCATTGTATTGACATACTTCTTGAGGACATATGGAAACTAAGCATGAAGAACGTAGTTGGAGATGCAAGGAGTATCACAAAGTACATCTACAACCACACATGGGTCCTAAATCTTATGAGAAAGCACATTAATGGTAAGGATCTTGTGCGATCAAGAGTCACATACTTTGCTACTAATTTTCTCACCTTGTAGAATATATTAGCTACAATGCCCAATTTTAAGCGCATGTTTGTGAGTGAAAGATGGTTGGAGAGTCCTTATTGTAGGTAGGATGAAGGAAAGGTCGTGAAGACCATTTTTTATGATAGATTTGCCAAAGTTATGGACGAGATCATTAATGTAAGCTTTCAAACTTCGATTTCTATTTATTTTTTCATTTTCTAATGTTACAATTTTTTTTTTTTATTTTTTTTTATATTGAGGTGTTAGAACCATTGGTTATGGTTCTACAATGGGAATCAAAACCCCGTGGGGTATCTATATGAGGCAATGGATAAGGCCAAGGAGGTGATTCAACATTTGTATGGGTCGAGCAAGACCAAATATGAAACCATATGGCGCGTAATTGATCGGAGGTGGAATTGAGAACTCCAACATATTCATATTGGTGCCTACTATTTGAACCCCAGGTTTTATTTCTCCCCTACTTTCAAAGCAAATGCAAATTCTTGGCCTCCAAACAGGTATTTAGAGATTGGTTGATGATGATGGCCTTCAAAGACCTCATACTTGATGAGATACAAAGTTATAATAAGGTCGTGGTGGCATTATTTTCTTCATTTTTTTGCATTTGTAGGAGAGCCACTCTACAACCAAGTAAAAAAAATGTGTTTAATTTTAATTTACTATTTCTTTTAATGTTTAAGTTATTAAATTCCTTACTAAGTTATAAATGTCAATTGCTATCCTTGCAAATTTGTGATGAGAAGATTATGGTGCCAAAACACCTAATCTTCAAAAGCTTGCCATCCGCATTTTATCCCAGCCTTGTAATGCTTTTGGATCTGAGCACAACTAGAGTGTTTTTGAGGCCATTCACAGAAAGAAACGCAATAGGTTGATTCAAAAAGCACTTGAATGACCGCATCTATGTACAATACAACCTTTGGTTGCATGAAAAGAAGGTACAAGGGTAGGGATATATAAAGCACTTGACCTTGATGACATTGATCCATATTCAAATTGGATTGATGAGCCTAATGATGTTAATGTGGATCCATTGTTAACTAATGATGTGTTACTTGATTTTGAGAGAGCAGCAGCTGAATGGGAAGCAAATGTGGCAGCATATGAGGAGTTAGAAGGCAAGGTTGGTCAGCCACCAAAGGCAAGTTCCTCACACACAACTTGATCCTATCACTATGGATGAGGTACCTATTGAGGCTCCTATTGAAGATATTGCAGCTATACCATCTACTTCAGCAACACCCACATGGTGGCAACAATTTTTTTGAACTTTAGTCGTAGACCAAATTTAGGATTTATAATTTTCATTGATACTAAAACTTGAAGTTCATATGTATTCGGAAGTTGAACTTGTTCTTTTGTCTATGATATGTATTAAACTCAAATTTTGATTTATATATGATGGAAATCAGTAATATGTCCTACAGATTCAATATATATGTGTTTTTGAAAAATATTTTTAAAAATTATTTGTTTTCAAATGTTCAATAAATTCGCTGAGCTATTACCAAGTTTTCCCAGAGTTCTTCCCGAGTCCTGAGTTTTTGAAAAAAAATTCGGCCTGCCAAGTTATTGCCAAGTCTGAGTTTTTCAACTATGATATAGTTTATGTGAGCTCACTAATGCACTCTTACTTATCTGGTTCTGACTCAGAATTGACAAGCCTGATGATGGGAGTCAGCCATGGGCTCTGCAAAAAAATTCTATTGAAAAGATATGTGCAATATTGGAAGTACCTCCAATGCACTACAAAAAGAAGTTTTCAAGCTTGGCAAAGCTGGTGAAAACAGAGTTTCTCCTTGAACTACTTTAAATATGCTTCCTGCCGCTGAAATTATGAAGAAAATGGACTGCTACAAGAACAGTCTTATCCCACAGCCACAAATATGAAGTTTTAATATGGATTCTAAGATAGACTATTAAATACAGTAAGAAGCAGACAATCAACAATGAACCCTTAATAATTAAATTTACTTATGGCTTAAGTGAAAGCCTCACTCAGGGTTAATAAAAGGAATATTTTGTCATGAACAACTAACATTAGGATTATATGAAAGAGACGTAAATTAAAACTATTTTGAAGACTGCAGATAAATATGATGAAGAAAGCTAAAGCTTTTTCAGTATACCAATGCCATACCAGATTCAACATCTCTTTTGTATGCTAATTTAATTAATCAAGTAGGACAGCTTTCAGACATTTCTATTTAGTATTATGTACAAGGAAGGTTAATAACAATAGCCATTTTTACTTCTTGAATGATAAAGTGCTGACTACAAGATTATGATCCTTTAATATGAAGAGACTCTTTAAAAAACAAAGGGGTATTTTAAAAATGAACCACTACCTGATTTAAACCATGCTTGAGGCGACGATACTGTTAATTGGCACCATACAAAGAAAAAGAAAGTCATCTTAGTAATAACATGATAATATTGCTAATACAGAACCGTGCATACAGAACCACTGAATTAGACTGACAGTATAAATGATATACAATGTTAAGATGTACAAAAATCACACCTTTCCAACATTAAAGTGCTTTGTATCATGGCCAAGCCAGCGAAGATATCTGGTCAACTTTGCAGCAGTAAATGTCTTTCCTCTTGCAGGCAACCCAACCTAGATCAAAAAACTGAAGAAGTTATGGAACAGAGTTATAGTTCTGATTGATGTAATTTTTGAGGCAACAGATGAAAATTAATAATAAATGTTGCACCTGAATAAATGTTCTCAGAACTTTGAAGATGATTGTAACAAAGTATAAATGTTATAAGAATTTCAAAATGAACAAAAGGGGTATAAATATTGTCTAAACATAAGTAATTACTAAATATGTCAGCTAACAAACATCTAAATATATTAATATTTATGCTATAATAATAATGATAACACTGATTAAAAGATAAAAGAATCACGATGAAGAATTTTTGGCAGCTTTTGGCTGGATTTATTTGCAGACAATGAAGACATTTTCATCATGAAAGGAAAATTGTTCCATTTCCTTCCCAAGTGTGTCAAGAGCGAATGTGATTCCTTTGGGGTAGAAAGTGAACTCTGGCAAATTGGAGAACATAGTGGGCACAGTTCCAAAAAATCATAGGTTAAAATTGTTTCAAAGGATACCCCCAAAACAGAATATTTTAAGAAGGCCTTTATAGATAGGTTTCAGAATTACTCGCCAGTGAGGAAGAAATAGAAGATTGGATTCTGTCATAATTCCATTGGAACACATCCCCTCCTAAAAATACAAAGTTCCAGAAACAGGGTCATTTCAAGGATATGGGAATGGGGATGAAATGTCCCCTTTCCACCAACAAAGCAAGGGCATCCCCAAGATAGCCTACAAAAGCAAGGGATAGCTCCAAGACATCCCCCCTATTGGGGACATTGTGCGGGTTCCCTAACAATCCCAAGATGGCTTAGGGACTTCTAGAAGTCCCTTGACTATCTTGGGGATGTCAAGAAGTCCCCCATGTGAGCATTAATAAAAAGTTAATTTTTAAAAATGCTAATAAAAATATTTTATTTTTTAGAATAAAGTTTCACTGTCATGATAACTTGATTTGTATCAAAGCTTAGAACAAACAAACATGATGCCATGTACAAACGTTTAACCATGGAAAATAAATAAATATTTACATGGTATTGGCTTCCAATCCCTAAAGCAATTCCTTTTATGAGTGCCAGGAGTGTAAAACTTAGGGCAAAAGAACTATAATTTATGACCAGGCAAGAACAACAACAAACCAATTTGCTAAGGTGAGTAATGCCTTCTTCAGATTTAGGCTCTAATAGGCCAAGGGGGTATTCTCTAAGGTACTATATTAAAGGATGATTATAGGAATAAAATTAAATTTTGCAACAAACCATACCCACTACATATAACACCTCTTGTTTGTCTACCGCTAACTGCATATATGTTGGTTTCATAATACAAGGGCTTTGCACCTCTATAAAGTAGATAGACAACCATGCAAAGAGTTTGAAGATGTTCCTTAGACAATCCTTGATGATATAGCATACATCTAGAAATGGAAGGAAACCAAAATCAAGACAACATAAAATGTAGATTAATTTTAGTTGCTTTGAATGTGTTGGTAAGATGGGAGGTTGAGAACAGAGCAAACGGGTGCCTTTATCCAGTAGGGACAATAGAGTCTCAATTTTTACGAACCAAGGGGAACACTGATTAAAGCCCACTCTATGATACCTTAATGAACTTAACAACAATGACTATACCTCTCACTTTCACACATAAGCTTGGCTCTATGTATGCAAACAAGCAAGTAAACAAAAGTGCAAAACATCCAATGGAACATATCTTAGTTATCCATGAACAAACCTACATACTTCTTGTGTTATTTTGATAAGATGCCTATGAAAGCTTTACAAGGATTTTTACTACCTTCTGATTCACAAACTAGTCAAAATTAACACTCAAATCAGCAAATGTGTGATGTCCCCATCATAAGATAAATATTTGTTCCCATGCACTTACTTTTTTTTATATAAAATAAAAGATCTAAATATATAGCTATATATATATACAATTCCATATGTTCATATATGTAAGGATAATTGTATCATTAACCATATATGATATGCTAATCAAATAGAATATATTTAAATATATATATATATATATATATGTATATTTTATATATATATATGTACATAAATATACATATATTTAAATATAATCACATAACAAATAAAAATATATTTAAATATATATATTTAATATATAAAAATATATTTAAATATATATATCCATATACATACATTTAAATGTAATTATATGATAAATTAAATACATACATTACCCAAGTCACTAATTAATTGTTTATGTAGCCAATGAAGCAAGGCGATGTATGAGGAATCAAACGCGTCTTTTGGGAAAAGTCGCTTGAAGGAACACGATGGGGAGAGAAGATATACCAGGTCGCGCGCTAAGCAGAGAGGAGAATACTTGAACATTCCGCCCAGCAAGGGACGCAATCAGCACATAGAGTCACTCGATCAGGAAGAGCATAAAAAGAATCAAGAGAAGATCCAAGAACCGTTCAGAATCACCAGCAAGTCAAGTCCGAAGAATCTAAGGCGCCAATACCCAAGGCATACACGTGAAGAACCGGGAGGAAGAAAATAACATCGTACCCAGAGTCACAGGACAAGGGAAGAAGAATATACTCCAGAGTTCGATAGAAGAGAGGCCATAAAACTGAGATTATTACTTAAAGACCTTCTGCTGCTATTTTCAGTTATACTCCATTTAGCATTTTTTTTATATTGCTCTGAGTCAACAAACTTGAATCAGCCAATCGAATTTATTTGCTTCCAGATTTTCGATTGATTAGTGTAGTTATTTATCCACTACATTTGAGTGAATTCTTCAACTAAATTCAGTTGGGCTCTTGACAACATATCATTCTATGTCTTGCACAGACCTACTCATATCATTATTAAGCTATTGGTCTTAAGCTT
>CM021109.1:364971120-364995508 GCA_007115665.2 Sequoiadendron giganteum
GGGCAAAATGGGACCAAGATGAACGAGGGACCTTAGCGGTCATATCTCAAGCAAGTGAGCATAGACCTTTTCGAATCAAAGGCACACTAAAGGGGCAGAAAATTATTGCCTTGGTGGATAGTGGGGCCTCACACAATTTTATCAGCAAAAGTTTAGTGGCAAAACGAAGATTAGAGGCTCGAAACTTCAAGGGGTTCAAAGTAGCACTTGCAAATGGAGCCACGGATCAATGTTCAAAGATCATCCCTCAACTAGAGATCACCTTGGATGGACATACCATAAGAGGGGATTTTAATGTGGTGAATCTACACAATGATGTGATTCTAGGGATGCCTTGGATCAACTCCCTAGGGCGCTTTACCATGGATAATCCAAATTTAGAAATCTGCTTCAAACACAATGGGCAAGAAGTTACACTTAGAGGACTACCGAATGGATCTCCCAAAGTAGTATCATGCAAAAGGATGGAGAGGATTGTAAGGCACGGCCAAGGGGAGTGGATAGCTCAATGCATGGTGTTAGATAAGTCACCCTCTCATGAGCCAACTATTCACATCGACATCCAACCTATTTTAAAGAGACAAGAATATTTTTGGAGATATCCCCCTCGGTTTACCTCCAAAAAGGGGTTTTGAGCACTCCATATAGGCATCCTTGAAGGTTCAAAGAAGAAATCGAGAAAACAATTAAAGAGCTGCTGGAAATGGGACACATTCAGCCAAGTAATAGTCCATTTGCATCATCCATCGTATTAGTCAAGAAAAAAGACGACACTATGCGAATGTGCATAGACTACAGGGCCTTAAATCAGAAAACTATCAAGAATCGATATCCCATCCCAAGGATAGATGAACTATTGGATGAACTTCATGGACCAAGATACTTCTCCAAAATTGATTTACACTCAGGATATCATCAAATCCGAATGAAGAAGGAAGATGTACCAAAAACAGCATTTCGATGCCATTATGGGCATTTTGAGTTTCTAGTCTTTCCCTTCGGTCTTACCAACACTCCAGCCACCTTCCAATCATGCATGAACCACATTTTCCGCCAACAAATGAGGAAGTTTTTACTAATCTTCTTTGATGATATCTTGATCTATAGTAAAACATGGGAAGAGCATCTTCGTCATATTGAAGAAGTTCTAAGTATTCTGGAATCGGTATCTCTTTATGCAAAGATGTCAAAATGTGAATTTGGGCTAGAGGAGATACTCTATTTGGGACACAAGATCAATATAGAAGGGGTAAGCATGGACGAGGAGAAGGTTAAAGCCATCAAAGAATGGCCCAAACCAAGGACCTTGACTCAACTTAGAGGCTTTGTGGGTTTATGCAGCTACTATAGGCGTTTTGTAAAAGGTTTCTCCAAAATAGCCACTCCCCTCACAGACTTGACAAAAAAGGGAACCTTCATGTGGAATGACCAAGCTCAGCAAGCATTTGAGCAACTCAAGGAAACCATGAGCACCTGCCCTATCCTACCTATTCCTGATTTCACACTACATTTTGAGTTGCAATGTGATGCCTCCGAAGAAGGAATCAGCGCAGTCCTCATGCAAAGGAAACATCCTATAGCCTTTGAAAGCCGCAAGCTGACAAAGGTTGAGAAGCACTATTCCATATATGACAAAGAGATGTTGGCTATTATGCACACCCTAGCCAACTTTAGACAATACCTAGTCTGTGGAAAGTTCATCATCAAAACCGATCACAATAGTCTAAAATTCTTCATGCATCAAAAGGATCTTAATGATCGTCAACAAAAATGGGTGAGACGAGTTCAAGCCTATGACTTTGACATAGAATATGTTAAAGGAACCAGCAATGAAGTGGCAGATGCATTATCCAGACGCCCCCACCTCAACACCCTCACAAGCATTTCAAAGAATTGGAAAAATGATATTATTGTCGAATATGCTAAAGATACACAAGCTGCAGAAATCTTAGAAGGAAGGATCCCCCATGAGGAATACAAGATATGGGATGATCCAATCTTATATAAGGGAAGGATATTTTTGGTCCCCCACTCAAAGATAAAGAAAAAAATCATTAAGGAATTCCATGATAGCCCTCTGGCAGGTCACCAAGCATACTACAAAACATATAAACAAATTAGACAAAAGTATTCATGGAAAGGATTAAAAGGTGATGTGCTCAAACATGTGCAAGAATGTGTGACTTGTCAACAAAATAAGGCAAAACAAAGTCATCCGGCAGGTCTACTACAACCATTGCCTATTCCCAACCAAAAATGGGAAAGTATCTCAATGGATTTCATAACCGGACTACCTAAGGTACATGGAAAAGATAGTATTTATGTGATAGTGGACAAACTTACTAAGTATGCCCACTTCTTTGCAATTTCATCGGAATACAAAGCATCTCAGGTAGCAGACTTATTCTTTAAGGAAGTTTTCCGCCTACATGGGATACCCAAAACAATTGTCAGTGACAAGGATAGTAAATTTCTGAGCCAATTTTGGCAAGAAGTTTTTCGGCTAGGAGGGACAAATCTGACCCCTAGTACAAGTTACCATCCACAAACGGATGGGCAAACAGAAATGGTTAACAAGTGGATAGAGGGGCACTTAAGGAATTATGTAACAGGTCAACAGACTGCATGGATAAAATGGCTACACTTGGGTAAGCATTGTTACAATACCACCCATCATATGTCAATTGGGATGAGCCCTTTCAAGGCCCTATATGGATATGAAGCCCCCTCCTTTGGACACTTGGTCACCCAAGAAAGCAAGGTGCAAAGTGCACAAGACTTCATACAGAAAAACGTTGATCTCCTAAAGACCCTTAAGGAAAACTTGGAGCAAGCGTAGAACGAGTAGAAAATCTATGTTAATCGACACCGCATAGAAAGGACATTTGAAGTTGGAGACCTAATCTTTCTACGACTACAACCATACAAGCAAACATCAATCAAAAAGAGTGGGGCTGAAAAACTAAAACCATGTTTCTATGGCCCTTACAAAGTTACAAGAAGAGCAAGCGAGGTTGCCTAAGAGATAGAGCTACCAGAGCACAGCAGGATCCACAATGTCTTCCATGTATCTCGGCTTAAAAAGGTCCTTGGGCAACAAGCCCTTCCTTGCACTGAGTTACCTCCACTTGATGAGGAAGGACAACTCACTTTAGAACCAAAATTCATCATGGACACCAAAGAAAGGAAATTAAGGAGCGAGATCATTACCGAGTTCCTAATCAAATGGAAGGGACTTCCGGAGGATGATGCCACATGGGAAAAGGAAGAAACCATAAAAGCATTTAAGAATAAAACTCAAGAAAGGCCAAACATGATGACCCTTGACTAGAACATTAAATGAACTCTTGGATGTAATATCTTCAAAATAAGTTAATAAGACATTTTTTTTCGTGCACAAGGGCACGACTTAAAAACATTCTTAATGAATATTGAGACTTGATTATGGTGAGTGTCAGTTTTGGTCCTCCATCAAGTACGCCAACCCCTAGTTGGGGCCAAGAGGTCAAATGACTAAATGTCACTCCGTGCTCTTGGGCTTGATTGGAAGGAGGAAATACATCTCCATCAAGTACGCCAACCCCTAGTTGGAGCCAAGAGGCTAAATGACTAGATATCGCTTCGTGCTCTTGGGCTTGATTGGAAAAAGGAAACACATTCCCATCAAGTACGCCAACCCCTAGCTGGGGCCAAGAGGCCAAATGACTAGTTGTTCATTTTGTCCTCTTGGGCTTGATTGGGAGGAAGAACTACATCCACATCAAGTACCCCAACCCCTAGTCGGGGCCAAGAGGCCGAATGACTAGATGTTCATTCCGTGCTCTTGGGCTTGATTGGAAGAGGGAAATACATGTAAGAAGGCAAAGAGAACACTTGCAAATGTAAGAAGGTTGGGAGAAGCACTCACATTGTGTAAAGAGGTCAAATAGGGGCCACTTGCATTGTATAAGGCTAGATATCCTTAAATGAGGTATCCAAAGGGCCTGTGAAGAGATGTTCCAAATCTTTTCCAAGATGAAAACCACTGTACCGGCAAAGCACACCAAGGGTTCAAGGAAGAAAAAGTTAAGGATTGCTTGAGGGCAAGTAATGTCAAGCGGGGGAGACTTGTGATGTCCCCATCATAAGATAAATATCTGTTCCCATGCACTTACTTTTTTTTATATAAAATAAAAGATCTAAATATATATATATATATACAATTCCATATGTTCATATATGTAAAGATAATTGTATCATTAACCATATATGATATGCTAATCAAATAGAATATATTTAAATATATATATATGTACATAAATATACATATATTTAAATATAATCACATATCAAATAAAATATATTTAAATATATATATTTAATATATAAAAATATATTTAAATATATATATGCATATACATACATTTAAATGTAATTATATGATAAATTAAATACATACATCACCCAAGTCGCTAATTAATTGTTTATGTAGCCAATGAAGCAACGCGATGTATGAGGAATCAAACGCGTCTTTCGGGAAAAGTCGCTTGAAGGAACATGATGGGGAGAGAAGATATACCAGGTCGCGCGCTAAGCAGAGCAAGGATATACCAGGTCGTGCACTAAGCAGAGAGGAGAATACTTGAACATTCTGCCCAGCAAGGGACACAATCAGCACAAAGAGTCACTCGATCAGGAAAAGCATAAAAAGAATCAGGAGAAGATCCAAGAACCGTTCGGAATCACCAGCAAGACAAGCCCAAAGAATCTAAGGCACCAATACCCAAGGCACACACGTGAAGAACCAAGAGGAACACAATAACATTGTACCCAGAGTCAGAGGACAAGGGAAGAAGAATATACTCCAGAGTTCGATAGAAGAGAGGCCATAAAACTGAGATTATTACTTAAAGACCTTCTGCTGCTATTTTCAGTTATTCTCCATTTAACATTTTTTTTATATTGCTCTGAGTCAACAAACTTGAATCAGCTAATCGAATTTATCAGCTTCCAGATCTTTGATAGATTAGTGTGGTCATTTATCCACTACATTTGAGTGAATTATTCAACTACATTCAGTTGGGCTCTTGACAACATATCATTCTATATCTTGCACAGGCCTACTCATATCATTATTAAGCTATTGGTCTTAAGCTTCAGATTTGAATACCTTGAAGGGACATCTCACCAAATACCTTATAGGATTCAATAAGTAAATAGACATGAACTGACATTGATACTACTTGCATTGCCATTGACATAATTGTTGAATTTCACATACCAATCCAAGTAAGGTTTGTCACAAAATGCAACCAAGAAGATCAATAAGATGAGAAAAAAGCACATACAAAGTTTATAGAGGCATTCCAAAAGATGACAAATCTACACATTAAAACATTTCATTTGGATTACAATGTAGTATCACACCTCTAGAAAAAACCCAAAACATTACAATACAAAATATTCCATCAACCCGCTGTTGGAAGGAAACCTTCCTGGTTTGTAACCCTTTTCTCTATTGCTTCAGCTCTGCAACCTTTTTTCCATCATCTTTTTCATTGAAATCCTGCATATATATATATATATATATATATATATATATATATATATATATATCTTACCACCACCATATGATCTTGGGGAAGAACCAAGGTTGTTTACAACATAGCATAGGCCATCCATGCCTACTTGCAACATCTACACATGGCCATGCACCTAAAACCTGAAATATATGTTAGATTTGATTAGACATTTTGTATTGGATGCTTGAAAGACATTTCCTATTCCATATGGAGCTCATACAAGACATAGTGCTCATTCCAATTATTGAGAAGGTTAATAGTTCTTTGTACAGGCAAGTTGTAGGTAACAGTGTTAAAACTTTGTTAAATAGCTGCTAATAGAACTGTTATCTCTCTTCTTGTGCGTAACAGTGTCCTGGCTTATGTTTCAACAACACATAGAACATCATAAAATGCAAAGAGGATATTGAGATAACTTAAAGACACATATCAACTTGAACTTGAATATAATTCTTTGAATGCTGGTTTCTTTCAAGGTACACTGGTTTGGATTGAGATGAAGATATAGATGATTGAACATCTACCTCTGGCTATGGGTCTCACCTTGACTCAAGTATGATTTCATGGACCAGTTAGAACCAAATGATATCTGCTTTATCATCTAAATTGATTGAATATAAAGGAACATGACTTGCAGCACAAGATGCAGCAGGCTACGTAGAATGCTTGGTAAATTCAGTTATTTGCAAGGTCACCCTACTATGTCATATAGTCACAGATAAAAAATCACTCATCTGACCAAAACAGATTTCATGTCAAAACTTAACACATTGAAATACAGCACCATTATGCATGCCAGCAGGTATAAATTCTATAGATTTATTAAAAATTTGCAGCTTGTTGGCGTTTCAAATCACACCTCTAGAACGCGTTTTGGAAACGGACACTATGTGCAGTAAACTGCTCTTCAAATTAGGAGGGGAAGCTCCCTCTTTTGCTGAGTTGCATAAAGGAAGTAAACTAAACTAATTTTTGCCTATCTTTTTGATTCAACTACGAGAACACAAGGTTATAGAACTCTAGATGTTGCAGCCGAGGTTTTCCCTTAAATGAAACTTAACAACTACAACTTAACTTACGCTATTGACGTTTCTAGCCTCTCAAGTAAACGCAAAGCAAGAGAGTTAGAAATGGACGAGATTGATTTTCTGACAAAGATACTTAAATAAACTTTCTTCAGCATACATCTACTGAATTTCAATGCAAGCTGAAAAGGAGATCATATAAGTATTACACAATGAACTGAAATATGAGACTTTATATCAAGGCAGCAAAAGCATGCTCAAGACTTTATTTCCTCACACTTCTTGCACAACATAATAAACAGAAATCTGAGATTTTTATATCGGGGCAGCAAAAGCACACTCAGGACTTTATTTACTCAAACTTTTGGCACAAAATAACAATTCCGAGACAGCAAGTTGTGGCAAAATACACGCAACATGCGATCAAACCAGATTACAATTGACACAAAACACATGCACTAAACAAGGATTTATAGCTAAGGAGGCATGCAAACTTGCTCTTTACACAAAGTGAATTGAAACTAAACGATAACAAACATGAATGCATAGGCTCGGCAATTATGTTATCACAAGCACGGTTAAAGAAAAATGAGCAAACACTGCTCTTATTTATAACTAAGCAGAGGAGTAGGGAACCCTAAAATCTCCTTGCTTTTACCACTAAGACTTGCCAACATGCAAGCTTTATTTCTAAACCTAAAACAAGATAAGCATCTACAACCTAGAAAGCATCAAAAATAGGAAATGCCAACTCATTACAATTGTTTTTGTTCTCTTCTCCAAAGAGTGGATAAGAATGAAGCCGAGAATAGAAAGAAAGCCTGAGATAAGAATGGAAAGAAAGCTTGGAGAAAGCTTCTAGAAGATTATTGCTTTAAATCTCGATCACATCCGCCAAAAAGCGGGAAACCGCCTTTCTATCAGGAGTGTTGATACTATCTATAGCCATATTCCGCTTTTCTAGGATCTTCTCCCCTTTTGCAATCAAACTTAGAGAATCTTTGACATCTTCAGCTTCTTTATGAGTTCTATTCTTGAAAAACATCACTGCCCCAAAAGATGACTCACTATTTCATAACTTGGCAGCTCTGACACTTCTCTTGATTCTCCCATGGAAGAGTATTGTACAACTTTTTCCGATACTTGTCCTTTTCCTCAAAGCCTTCTCAACATTGTCTGTTTTTCGACTGAGATGACGACGTTTTATGTCAATGATAGTACTGAAAAACACTTCCCAACATCGTCCATTCAGATAATTATGATACAACGCTTGTTTGGCTCTAAATTCGATGGGAGAGTACTTCATGCTGAAAAACTTGAAGATTGACTATAAACTTGACTATGCTCGAACAAGCTCAGCACAAACCCTAAAAATAACTTGTTGATTTTCCTTCTTCAAAATGACAAATTTTTCAAAAAAAAATCGGAGATATGGGTTTTGTGTAGAATCTCATTGCAAAGAGACCCAGATCGTCCGTTTTGAAAAATGTCGATGGCTGGTTGAAAAAGCAACAAACCCTAATTTCCTCTAAAAAAGCAAAAAAAACTGGCATCTGGGTATTGTTCATGAGCATCATCTGGATGAACCCAGTTGATTAGATTTTAAAAACCTCGAAGTTTCACTGAAAAAGAAGACACTTGAAGTTTCACTGAAAAAGTTGTGATATGGGATTTGTCCAAAAGAATATTTGAGATAGACCCAGAAGATTGGAAGTTGAAAGTTTTGAAGTTTTCTCAGACATGCAAAATAAAGAGCAACTACTGCAACCTTGAGAAAATTCTCCAAAAATTATCCAGAAGATAGAACCAGTATAAACTAGCTCGCTGAAAATTGAAAACAATGGCCTCCTTCTTCAAAGATTTGATGTTTTGGATGAAGAAGTATGAAAATGCAAGCCTTCTTTGAGTGCTGATCTGAAAATTTATGAAAAACCAGCAAGTTTATGTTCTTGAATCTTGAAAAATAAAGGTTTGAAGTTGTTGCTCTATTTCTCCTCGAAGCCACTTGCAAAAAAATATGAAAAATAAAACACAAAGGTGCCTTTAAATAAGTTTAGTCTTGAGAAACAATCTTCAAAACCCTAATTCTTGAAACCCTAATTTTAGTTCATGCAATGAACTTAGGCGTTTTCCTTCTCTTCTTTCAAGACTTTGAAATTTTCAAAAAATTTACTAACTGTATGGTCCCATGGGGGGGCTTGGGCTTCTATTTTCATGGATCAAGCGGTCTCATGAAGAAAAAGAAATTGTGCTACGGGATTAATTAGAATCTTTTCCAGAAAAATAGGAGCCCCTACCTTTTAAAACTGAATCTTTCAGCGGTGAAATTGAGGTGGGGCTAGAAATTGCCCCTACAGCTTAGGAATTTTTTAGAAAGTTTTTCTGCCACTTGTCTATCACTTAAAATTTTAAATTCTTAAAAAAAATTAAAACTGAGAGAATTTTTATTTATTTATTAATTTTTACCAAAAATACTCCAGTTCGATCCTTAAATTTTGGAGCTCAAACTTTTAAGCTGAATTGCAAAATTGAATTCATGGGACCAGTGGCCTTAAAATATTCCTAAAAAATCTAAGTAGCACCCACTAAAATTTTTTAGGAAGCCCCCCTCCATGGGACCATACCCTAAGGCATTGCAAGTTGGGCGCCCTTCTTGAGTTGAGGCACCCATTCTCTCTAGACTTAACCAATTTTTCATCATTTTCAACTTCTCCTCAATTTTCCACCCTAGTTTGATCCTGTCTCTCGGCTTCCAGATTGATCCGATGGACGAACTGAACGTTTCATCACAGAGCCTAATCGAATCTGACGACATCATTCTTGGAGACATCTTCTGACAAAAACTTCGTTTGACCCTTCAAATTGTCGGGTGCCTATCTCCTCCAAGGGCGCCCACTTTCTCCAGTGCTAACCATTTTTATGATCTTCAAACTTTGCTCGTCTTCTGACCTTCAGATGAATTCATGATTCTGGGCGTTGTACTGATCAGATTGACTGGCTAACAGATTCACCGGATAGCTAAGAAGATTCTGGAAGGAGTCTCTTGGATACTTCATCTCCGAAAACTAACATCTGATGCCTCAAAACCCTAGGTGCCCTTCTTGATTGGAGGCGCCCAACTTCTCCAGAGTTAGTTTTTATTTTGAGATTTTCACCATTGCTTTCGACTTCTGTCATTTTACTCACTTTTTCTCCTCTATTCAATCTCTGGAATCTAACGACTACGAGCTCCGACGAGCGTGCTGATGATTGCGTTGGACAGCTTGATCAAGTGTGATGAAGTCACGTTTGAGGTGCCTTCAGCAAATTCTATCGTTTGACCTCTTAAAAACTTGGGCCCCCTTCTTCTCTAGGGGCGCCCATGTTGACCAGTGTTAGAATATTTTCATCGGTTTTACCTTCAGAGTTCTAAACACCTCTTATCATGGCCCCTGTTTGATCTGAGTTTTTCGGAAACTGAATATCAGATGATTACGCTATCGAGCTCTCTGCGGAGCTGAGATAGATCTGACCAACATTGCCTGGGAGTTGCATTTCTGATTTTATCATCTGATACTTCAAAAAGATGGGCGCCCTTCTTCTCCAGGGGAGCCCAAGTTTAGCATACTTAGAAACTTTTTTGAACTTTTCAAATTTCTTTCCTCAATTGACGCGCCTGGATTCACCAGAGTTAGACAATTTTTTGCATTTTTCAAAATTTTCAGCTTCTTCTTTGCTCTCTCCGTTTTTTGTGCACGTTCATCATTGACAGCGTCTGTTTGACGCTTGATCGTTTGATTCTGACACCTGGCAGCCAACTATCCTCCATTGATGACCTTGGTTCTCTAGAAAAAGGTTCTGAAAAAGCAAAATAGACCCACTAGGGCAAAACTGATCCTTTAGTGATTCTGACTGCACCAGCCTAATGAGGAAGTATTTTGAGCCAATCAAAATCAATCTCAACCCTAGAAGCCAAACTTTTTATTTTTAGAAAATTTTGCCAGTATCCATTTCAAAAGAAACCCAGAAAAAGTTTCTATTTTTAGAAAACTGTTAAAATAGAAATTTTCCTATAATTTAGGGTTGAAAAACTAAAATCTGGGTATTGTAGATTTGGTCGTTCTGAGCCGACCCAGATTGTCAGATTTTCAAAATTTTAAGTTTTTGATCCTCATGCAAGACATACAAACCCCAATTTTGACCTTTTTGATAGATTTAACAGTATTTGGACTCATTTCTTCAAAATGCCTAAGTGTAGCAAAATTTTTAATTTGGGGTACAACACGGCTTCAAAGATCATAGAAGCAGAAATCGTGAAAAAATCGCAAAAATCACAATTTTTTAAAAATATGCTCAGACAACGATTTTTACCCTGAGAAAATCGTGATTTTTTCTTGGTCAACGTGGCTCAAAAAATCATTGAAAATCACTAATAAATCACAATTTTTACTGCAAAAAATCGTCATAAAATCCATGGGAAAAAAAACCCTAAATTAGCGCGTTTTTGCTAAAAATGACGGCACAACTTTCTCCTTTCACCAATATCGCGGGTTTTTTGAGTGTGGCACGACTTTCTGAAGGTGTATCTGAAGGCATTTGCGGAATTGAGGTCAAAAATGGTGAAGACCAGCATGAGCAGCAGCTAGCAAACAGGTATTTGATTTTTTATCGACCCCTTTTTTTAGTCTTGTTTGCGACTGCGAATGCAAATCTCCATGAACTTCTATTTCAAATGCAAATCTCTATGAACATATCGACTCCTAGGGCTTTTGAAGAGTTCCAAATTCTTGCTCGTTAAAATAACATCATGTACATACAGAAGTAGAATGATAACACATAAACAATTCATTTTCCTATTTATACAAACAAATAAATTATAATAATAATATAATATTATAATTAATAGATTAATAGATTAATATATATTAAAATATATAATATAATAATATATATTAATATATTATATATTATAATATAATTATAATATATTAATAAAATTATATATCAATATATAATTATTATATTACATCATGTACATACAGAGGTAGAATGATAACAGATAAACAATTCATTTTCCTGTTTATACAAACAGATAAATTATAATAATAATATAATATTATAATTAATATATTAATAGATTAATATATATTAAAATATATAATATAATTGTTTATTATATATTATAATATAATTATAATATATTAAGAAAATTATATATCAATAAATAATTATTATATTAATATACTATTTTTTTCAAATCCGATTTTTTCCCAATTTTTTCAAAAAATCCTAAACTTTTGGTTTGCCGATTTTTTCCCCAAACGATTTTTGCTGCTATGCCAAAGATCAATTGAGTGGTTTTTTACCAAATAGAAATCTATAAAATACCTTTGGTATAATAAAGTGTTTTTATTCTCTCTACAGCTTTATCCAGCCTAACATGTTTCTTCTTAAGTCCTATGCCTTTGCTTCAAATATGAGAATGCTAGATGCCAATTCAATGCTCAGATATTTATCTAATTTAAAGACCCCAAGGAGATTTGAAACAACAGAACAGTTGTGGCAACAAAGAATTGGAGAGGTTTGTGATATTAAGTGCTGCCTTAATGTTAAAATGTTCCTTTCCTCCAATATCAAACAATAATAATATTTGAGTTCTGTCTTAGACAAGCCTGAATAAGAGAAATATCTAAAACTTACCAAAACAATAGCCATTTGTTGGTGCTCTTTTGGCCCAAGCATCCGATCTGCAACAGCTGCAGCTGCAACAGCTCCGGCTGCTTCTGGCATGGCATTCTATACATTATAATTACAGAAAGTAAATTTCAGAAGTGTAGAAGAGAAAAAGGCTAATAGTTCTCTTGCAAGTATGATAATGAAGTTGTTGCTCTATATATGAATGTAAATGCAGGAGATATGAAGGCAGACGGTAAGGGATGCTCTAAACCTATTTATAAGAACAGTTGAAATAATTGTTTGGAATATAGTTTAGTAAAATTCCCCAAGAAATGCAAAAGTATTATAATGAATTGTGAAGACTCTATGGACTCAGAAAGGATGCCTTTGTAACCAGCATAAACATCGAAATCCTTGACAATAATAACCAAGACAGGCAGATGATTTAAAATATACAATTTATGTATAGGCAATCCACTCCATGCAAGCAATAGCCACCCTTGTTTAATGTATCCAACTTTAACTCCATGTGCTGAAAAATTAGCAGTACTTACCGACTGTACAGTTTTGGGTGAGCTTCCAACGCCCCTGTCTACAAGTAATCCATGTTGACCGTTGTATCTAACTGCACTGGAATCTGTGCCTACAGACTTGTACTCAGCCACTTCTTCACTTAAATGCACATTTTGAGTGTATGAAAGTGGCACACCTGTGTCCTGTGGCAAATATTCCAGGAGTAAAAATTAGTTCTTTAGGCTCAAGGTCATACTCAAAGTGATAGACCGGATATTTGACAAAAAAGGAATGTGCCCAACAACCAACCATGTCAAATAGTACGAGAGCCTTGAAGTGGCTTCACAATCAAAGAAAAAGATCAGAAACATGTTTCAAATTCTTCCTTTTCCTTTTTCTAAAACAACTTTTACATATCATGGGACTTCTCGTTTCATGTATAACTATTGAGCCATAACACTTATTTCTAGAGGTTTATTTATTTTATATCTGAAAATTCATTTCTATATTCATGAAAAGTATCATTCAGTTAAAACCAACTCTTTGTCATTGATAATTTGAGACTTATATAAGTCCTTAGCATACTGAAGTCTATCATGTAAAAGAATTTGGACATCATGGATCCATTTGATACTCATTAACTTTGTTGCATTATGCTATTTAGTTTTACTTTTGTTGGATTATGCCATTTGTTAATGAGTGCTTAATAAGAGACCGCTACTGATACAGAGAAAAACTATATAATTGAAACAGCCATATGTTAGAGGGTTCCAAAAAATGCATCACTCAAATGATTTCAAAAAACTAAATTAAACATGGAACCACTCTGTAAACTACTGAAATTCTACATTACCAATGCAGCAGTACAAAATAAGAATAACAGTTCATACCAGGAATGAATGCATGTGAATATCACAATTGATACTTTATTCAAGGTAGAGTTCGGTTACACCAAAAGCAGTGCACAGAGGACCCTGTAAAAATCAGCAATCCTCCCTTGGCAGTGGAAGTTCTTTTTAAAGATCCAACAGTTGCCAGTTTGGCCATGACTATTGGTTTAACTGCTAATAACCATTTGCTTACTTACTACCTTGAGGCGACAATTAGATAAACAAAAATTTGGACTAATAAGTCTTGGCAGAAGAAGACGTCCCTAGAGGTACACAGGCCATAGCTGATCTTAAAGAAGCTGCACCAAAAGGTCATGGCTATTTGACTGCAGCCTCGAAACTTTAGACCTCTTCCGTGCACTCCTTCAGGTGATGTGCTGTAATGACCTCTCACTCTCTGGAGCTCTTAGCTATATGGACAGCCCCCTAAAGCTTTCCCTGAACATACTCCCTATTAGCTAGAATCTTGGCCACACTAGCCTTGAACTGAGACAATTCCTGTTTATATTCAGCAAGTTTAGCTACGTGAGCCTCAATAAGTTGAGTTTTCTGAGCCAACTGCTCTTGAAACTGAATCTTTTACTGACATGTTTCCTTCTGCAAGGTTTCATTATCCATGGCAATTTTAGTCGATCTTTCAGATGTACTCCATTTTTTCACACATCATGGTTTGCAACACAAGGTATTTACACCATAAATGATGCTCAACAGAATGCAGTGCTTCCAAGGTTCTTCCAACTGAACCCAAGACATAAGGATGAGTTCTAATTGATAGCCATTGTTCTGAGGTATCAGGTGTATCTTCTCTAGCCAACCTTGGTTCATGATTCTGACAAACTCCAAGTGGCAGCCCTCTTCTAGAAATTTATTAATGTGAACTTCTCCACTAAAGATCTTTAGTGGAGAATGTGGAAAGTCAATACTATGAACTATGTTGGTAAGATCAAGCATGGCTTGGGCCACTAGCCCATATTGAGTATAAACTGTTGCAAAGTTCTCGGGGGGTCAATAAGGTCCGGCCAAAGGAATTGCACTGAAATAGAATCTCTCAAGTGATGAGAAGAGCTACTCGGCCCAAAGTGTGTCATTGCTAAACCCTTGATTTTGTTGTTGCTAAACTCTCCTAACTAAGAGTGTTATGTGTTGGCCCTACCTTATTTTTTCATAGGTTCAATTTCTTCTTACCCTTAGCATCACCTACAAATAATACTATCTACACCAAACAATCTAGGGGAATATGATTTAGCCTATGGTGGAAGGAGTGGACCTTCTCGAGGAGTTGAGGAGTGTTATACCTCACAAAGGCCTTGTCCAAGGTTTTCAAAAACTTTGGCCTTATGGCTAAGGATGAAATTCGTAAACTTTGTAATGTCCCTTTCTTCGTCCATTCCAGCATTCTTCGAAAGTTTCAAGATTCTTGGAGAATGCCAACTTATTCAAAAAGGAATTATGACAATGGCAATGAGTTCAAGAGACCAATGATTCTTTCTAGATGCAGTTTCAACATTTTGGGAGCATTCCATAGTTCTTGGAGATTTCCAACATCCTTGGGGACCCCAACTTTCTTAAGACCTTGGAATGTGTAGATCAAAGTAATTAAATAAATAATTTGTCTTGAGGTGACTATATTATAAAGACAACTTATGTTTATTTATTTATTTTAAAGAAGGGTGGCCTACGTCATATAGTGTTCTAAAAGAGGGCCTAAAAGCGTTAATACTAGGCATGGGGTACAAGTGACTTAAAGATTATTATTTAAAAGTGACTTTGAAAGAGAGAATTAAAAATGATATTTAATTAGAAATTCTCTAAAAAGATACTTTATTCTATTAATGGAAATTGTCTTTTTCGGAAAAAGGAAAAAAGCAACGAAACAAAAAACTTTTTTTTAAAAAGCAGCAAAAAAGAAACAAAAACGTTTTTTCCTAAAATAGCTCTAAAATGGTTATAAAAGGAGGTTGGGTCTTGAGAAGAAAGGTCATTGCTTATTCATTTCATTTTCTTTGGTAAAAGAACATGATAAGTAGAAGGTATTTTTCCACAGCGTGTCAAATTGTGATATTGCTATCAGGATTCAACCGTGTAGTTTTCGAGTCAAACTCATGAAACTTGGGTCAATGAGTTTGACTCGAAAACTACACGGTTGAATCCTGATAGCAATATCACAAAAGAACATGAGTTCTCCCTATTTTCCTAAGGACAAAAACCCTCCTAGCCGGTTGGCCTAATTTCGATATTGCAACAAATTTGATTTTACAATCAAATCTTTATATCAGATTAATAACAGCAATATATTTTGCCGTGTTGTTTTAAAATGTATTTCAATATAAACTTGTAAACCCCAGATAAGAACATGAGTTCTCCCTATTTTCCTAAGGACAAAAACCCTCCTAGCCGGTTGGCCTAATTTTGATATTGCAACAAATTTGATTTTATAATCAAATCTTTATATCAGATTAATAACAGCAATATATTTTATGTCATGTTGTTTTAAAATGTATTTCAATATAATCTTGTAAACCCCAAATGGTAGTATTGCCGAAGGATTCAATATGTATGTATTCATATCTATTTTATAAACTATGTATGTTTAAACCGCAGAAGAGTTATCATTTGTATGCATTTCATATTGTAAAATTGGATAGTTTACTGCCAATTATTATAACATATCATTCATCCTGTTTTGGCATTGAACAAGCTGGCATTATTGACCATTTTGGTCTAAGTCAAGCTTAGACATTTTTCCAATGGCTTGCATTGCATTTTGCACCGTCTGCCGAAGAGGTGTTGATTAGGCTGGCTCTGCTACCTATGTATTCTAGTCGGCTTTCCGAAGAGTGTGCATATCTGAGTCTCAAATCCTCTACAAAGGCCAAACCTAAACAATACCTTGCTCCGAAGAAGAATAACGCCACCAAAGGACCAAGTATCTACCTCACAGGACCCTCTATCCAAAACCATTAGCCTACAAGGGTCAAATAATAGGCTAATCAACGAGATGTTGAGGCAAGCAAAAATGGGGACATTATAGTCTGCCCTCCCTAAAATTGTTTGTCCCCAAGCAATCTCCACTGCAAAGAAACACCACCCCACCTGGGTCCCAAGGGAAGACCTGTAGAATGTCCCTCACAGCAACAACTAACTCCTGAAGCACTAGACTTAGCACAACTGACAAATCACTGTAACCAACAACATTCTCGGTGTCATGTACCTCAGGAGCATGAACCTCCAGTGGAAGCAACTTTGAGCACTGAAATGATTTGCTTCCCTCCACTGCGCAAAGAGAATCATCGTATAAACTATCTATCCCATGCGCACAAGATTTGTGCATCAAATACAAATCGTGTACAGGTGAATCAAAAACAAAACTGTAGGCACTCCTCACCGTGTACACATTGTAAAACTCCTCAGTGAGCCCTGCCTGGAATCCTGATGCACTAGACGGATCCCAAACACTGCGATCATCGCCAAAAACTATACTAGTTTCAGGAGTGTGATCAGCATCTAACTCTAAGAGTGGATTATTATAGACCAATCCAGCATCAAGCTCAAATAATGGATTATTCACAAACTGCACAACTACTCCATGTTGATTTGAATCATCCATCTCCAAACTGCTGGAACAATGAATTGAATCGAACTCCTGAACAACCTCATTCTCTCTCCTTGCACCCTTCTCTCTACTGAGAGAGATAGAATGCAAACTCTCACCATCATGTGAGCCATCAGCTCTACCCACTTCCTCAGCGAAGATACTATTGTTATGTACCACACGGGATGGCTCCAATGACATAATAGAAATTGCCGATTTGACAATATCTTTGCACACTTCTTCCATACTAATTGCATATCCCTCCGAAGAGCGATCCTGGGACTCATTGCCAATCAATGAATTTTCTGATTTGCTTTCTATGGTCTGATTTGAAAGATCAGACTTGTGGTGGCATGAATCCTCCTCACACAATGCATCAATAATACCCAAACCTTGAGTACTTGCCTTTGACAACTCCATGGAACCATCACCCTCATGTGAAGTAGTTATTGTCTCATTCTGATGCAAAGGAACCTCACTGCTGCCATGAAAATCAGAACTGTTATCAGTGCTGATAACAACTTCTTGAATGTTGTGAGTGTCATTCTAAGGTTCCACCATACCATTATCATGTTGTAAAATTTTATTATCAACAACCACTTCAGTTTTAACCCCATGTTCACCTGTAGGCTGATCAATATCTACTGACTTATCACATTCTAAACCAAACTCATCATAGAGACTTTTGGATACTTCACTTGTAGATACCCCAAGTCTCTCATTTATGTTTTGTGATGCAGTTCGTCTTGAAATGGAATCTTCATACTGTTGCAAGCTAAGAGCTAATCTTTGTTGTGAAAGCATAAGTTCTTGCTAGAGATTATTCAAGATGCTCTTAACACTTGGTTGCTCACATTTCTTTGATTTTCTTTTTTGCTTACTATAATCCATCTGATGCTCCATATAGCAAATGAAGGAAAGATCATTTCTAATCTCTTGTGGAAGTGCAAGGTACCCTTTATAAGCAACCATTATATCATCTTCGGAACCCATGATTCACAACTGCATCAACAACTAACCCTCCAGGCTGGCAGAATCAACTATAAATCTGCCTTGTGTATTTTATCTTGTCTTTCAAGGTTTATGGGTTTTGATTTAAGAAATGATAACACATTGCCAGGAATTGATAGAAATGCAAGTATAACATATGCCAATGCCAATATTGAAGAAATGCTGAAGCAAATACTAAATGATAATAGTTCAAATATTATTGATATTTCAGAAATTACATTATCAAGCATACCCGAGAGCCATAGCTTAATTGCAAGTCTGTAACAGTCACATCAGCAAATCTGTAAGTATCTATCATCAACAGTAAACCCTTCCAAATATAACGCCTTGCATAGAACAGTAGTTCCTCCTCATCAGGGAATAATGCCAAACAAATACAAGACTCAGTCGACCCTATTAGAATTGAGTAGTTGCAAAACCTTTAGGCATTTAAGCTTCTAGATTTCCAACGCCAAGCAACAATGAAGCCTTTCACCACTCCAATACTTAAGCAGGTTAGAAATTATGATCAATCTGTCTCTTTGCTGAATAATGATGCCCCAAATTCTAGGCGTTTGGGTTCATAGCTTCTCACGCCCAACTATGAGCAATTGTACGGCCTGTAGAATTTAATCTGCCCTTGCTTGAATCCCACGTGCTGGTTGAAGACAATGATAGCAGCAATTAAATGATCTTCAATATTGATTCTTCATTGATAAACTGATCTGCAATGTAAACCCCTTGTGAAACTTCTATGGTTCTTCTCCAATTAAGCTCAATATTGACTCCTAGTTGAAGCCAATCCACGAGGCAATCTTCAGTTGGTATTTCACAACCTCAGAATGCAAAAATCAAAGAGATACAACATTCTCAATGACCAACAATTGCAGAAATGGCAGAAACCCTAGGTTTCTTCTTCTCCATAGCGAAATTCTTCAAAAGCTAAATGTCAAAATCATGAATGAATCCTTTTTCATTTGCTTTGATAGCTTATATACTTTTCATGACTTAGGTCACCCTCTAGAAGCTTCTCATCATTTAAATATATTTTTATAGTGGCCTTTAATGCACTTTATAATGTCTCATGAGATGGGTGCCCCTTTTAATGCACTTAATTAATATATTTTAAGTCATTTAATGGCCCCATTGACATAAAGTTTGTTGGCGTAACAATTAGCACCTCTGGAGTGCGAGTCAGTACGGACAGCTATGCACACTGCGTAATGAGTTCACTTCAAATTAGGAGGGGAAGCTCCCTCGTTTGCTGATATGCGTTCTAATAGTAAAATAACTAAATCCTATCTTTTTGACTCAGCTGGAAGAAGCACAAGGTTAAGAAAACCAAGGACGTTGCAGATAAGGATTTTCTCTGGTTTCACAGGTCTTTAACTACAACTAAAAAACTAAAAGCTTTAAACTATCCAATCTCCTCAAGAAAACAGAGCATGAGGAAACGGAGCAGGAATGTTTTTATATGATAAACCGGATACAGATTCACAACGTGAAGGCAAGGTGGCACAACAATTTGCTTGGTTGAATAGGTTTATTAACACACACACATCACACGATAAGCTTTAGGTACAAACTCTCGACATGAAGGCAAGTGGCACAACAATTTGCTCAATCTGAATAGGCTTATTAATAACAGAACATAAAGGATAGCCAACTAGCACAGTAAATTGCATAGGCGAGACACGCGTACAATCCACAATCAAACTAGCCACTATATTTAACTAAGATAAGCATTCACCATAATAACTGCATGAAACCTGAGTGGCATAACAATTCATCATCATAATAAATACTTGTGAACAGATACAAAATAGGCAATATTACAAGCAAGGCGGCACAGCATATATTACTCTCTCGTGCAAAAGTTATTTACAAATGAGTTGAAAGCTCGTATTTATAGACATCAAAGGTGTAGGCAACCCTAAAATCACCTTGAGTCAACTACAGTCTTGAGAGCATGCAAGATTTTATTTTCTAAGTCTAAATAAAAAAAACTATACAATTAACTAGAAAGCTACCATCAGTTAATCAATACAAACAAGACTAACTGAATAATGTGCAGCATGCACGTCCTTATTGAAAGAAAAGCTAACTGATAACTAACATCAATCAACTAACACTAACTAAGAGTCAATCCTCCTACGAAGATATCTCCAAGAATGAGATAGGCGTGCTTGATATCAACAAGGAAAACTCAAGACTTGATGTTGAGTTAACTGTTGCTTCTGACTCATCCTCATAAATAACTACAAGATCCAACTGGGCGTCTACTCCAAGCCCTCTCTATTTATTATCTCGTCCAGGAATTTATCGATTGTATCATCATGTAGCACTCTAACGCTATCCATGATGATCAACTGCCTGTATAATTCCTTATCTCCATCCTAGATCACCCTCTAACTATCTCTGACCTCTATAGTCACCTTCTTGAAACTGATAGTCAACATTGAGAACTCCTCCAACTTGTACACCTCAGGATCTCCACCTAGGTTATCACAAATCAACTCTTTGAACTTAGCCTGAACTGCCTCCAACTCAGCGTATGTACCATCCTCACGCCGGTATTGACATGGGATCTGGGTGATAAACTCGCTAATAAATCGAAGAGCTGAAGCAACCTTCTCCTGAATTACGCCCATCTTAGCAGAAACTCTGTCATACGTTTCCACTTTGCAAAGATATAATTATTTCCAAGTGAAAATCTTCTTTTTATCTTTTGCTACTTCAATGGCGTCATAGGCAACTGCAAGCTGTGATATGAGAATCAGATCCTTTGGCTTACGCTCTGCTATGAATATCTCGAGCTCCTAAATCCTCTGTCGAAGACTATGTGCGTCAACCCTCAACTGATACAGCTCGGTAAGGAGGTGTTGACCAGCAATGATGAAGTCCTCAATCCAGGTATCTAAAAGCTTTCCTCGATTAATCAAGTAGCGAATCCTCTGTTGATCTACGGCTATCTCTCGAAACTGCGGGAGTAAAGGTGCCTGCCCTGCATTTCCATGAAGCAAACTCGAGATATACTGTCGGAGTTGCCTGACTTCAGCCTTGAGGGCTGCCTTATCTTCACCGTCCTTCATGACACGCTCCTGCAGATTACCCACGACAACCTTGAACAGGCTCACGTCGGTGTGTCGAGTACTCTTACCTAGATTTGCTTTAACGAAGGTAAGTCACCAACATCAACCTCATCTAGGTTCCTGCCTTCTGGAGGTGTAGCAACTTCTATGATGAGCTTCGCTTCAAGATTCTTCTCAATGTTGACTTGCTTCTTGGCCCTTTTATTCAAACTATCCTGATAAGGCTCACCAAACTCAGACAAGTCAAGATCATATGAAGGCATATGCCTTTCTCTATCCAACGACCTCTCGAGCCAAGACGAAAGATTCACGGTGTTCTCTTGAGGAGGAGCTGCTCCTGCTGTGTCAACCACTGGCGGATCAACTGGCATGAAAGTCTCGTGTACTGGATGGAGATTCAGGCTCCGAATCAATGTCGATAGGAGATGATGAAGGCGAAAAAGGTGGACCTGGAGATGATGAATCAGCCTCAGTCTGAACTACTGGTTCTGCTGGACCTATTGTCTCTACCGAAACTACTGTCACTGCTGGAACCACTGTCTTTCTCTCAACCTGTTTTCGTTTAGTGATGCTCTTCCCCTTTGAATTCACCCCAATCTTGACTCCTTCAAGCGGCTTCAAGATGACTTTGACTCAAGGCTTCGCCCTAGAAGTAGAAGGCAAGGAAGAAATCATTGTTGGCAGCTCTATGATTGGAACTACCCTTCACTTCCGCTTGCTCTCTAGGAAGTACATGCTCGTTTTAATAACTGATCTGGACAAATCCTTCGCTGAAGTATTCACTGGAACATACCAATCAGGCTGGCAAAGTGGCTGGCAAGCGACTTGGTCTTTAATGAACGAATTGAGGAGCACTTCTCCATCATCATTAGACAAACCCTCCACATCTTCTGACAAGAAATCAGCAATCTGTGGGAGAGTAAGCCTACAGTGATGACGTCGACGCACCTCAAAATCATCCTCGCAATTGACCCAAAATTCCTCAAGCGCTGCCGAATGTGAATTGCTTCGCTCCAACCTTGCTGAATAATGACCCAACGGATCATAGGTACGCCTCTGAAGAAAACACTCGAGCCGGAGTTTCTCTAACTCGTTGGCCATTAGCTTGCAATTAGCAGTTGTCTTACACTTGTAAATACCCAATCCGAAAGGAAAGGTGAAAGTTGGCTTATGTCGATTGCGAAGGAAAGTGTGAACCTCATGTGTCTATCTCATAAACTCCATGAAAAGAACTTTGTCCGATGGGTACCTCGGTAGCATCAGAGGCTCTCCTATGTATCCATACATATGGATATATGTGAAAGTAGGGAATTGGATGAACCAATCCACCCAACTCTCCATTGCTGACTTGGCCTCTGAGAAAATTCTAACATGCATCTCGTTGTCGAAATCTCTGACTGTCCTCATAAGAAAGTGATCATTCACGGCCTTAAAGTCCTGTTCAGCTTTCCAAAACTCTAACTGAAAGTAGTATTTGTGCACTCATTGAACACCCAGAACTCCACGAGTGTTCAATAGTCTAAAGCTGCCTTGAAACGCAACCAAGTAAACTAGAAAAATCACCAAATGAAATTTGTGCTTTCTCAAGAACTCTATAATCTGCCGATGAAGACATTCACTAATAAACATTGCCCAGTCAAAGGTTTCTTTCTTGTTAACAGCTCAAGAGATGAGGTAGAACATCCATGGTCGGAAAACGCTTGCATCTTCCTGACCTAATACCTGATTGAGTAGAATTATTAAAATGGCAATCTCGTCCTTGAACTCACCACGCCCAATTGTTTTTGGCATGTTGGTTTTCTGAGTTTTCAACCATCGCTGAGCTACTTTCTTCTGCGATCTGTCCTTGTCCTCTTCCCATATCCTGTCACAATCTGGAATGGATACTGTAAAGTGATCTGAATGCGGAGGGATAGAAAATCATTTCTCAATGTCCCTCAGTTTGAGGCTACAAACGACCCTTACATCGGCTGACCTGATTTGTCTGGTAGATGAGTCAAAGTGCTTGATGCAAGCGATTACAAACTCTAGATCGAAAATCGAGATGGGAATGGATCTCGCTGCAAGCAAACCTGAACACTCTAGATTCTTGACTGTACTGCTGCCGGTACCCTCTAGTGTACTCAAATTGATGACGGGGTAAACATGACCCAAGTCAGTATCGGTAGTTTTCAGAAAATCATGAACAAAGACCTATTTGGCCTTAAAATCTATGGGATTCTACTGCATTCTGAAAAACTAGATTATTGACTGTAAAGTTGGGTATGTTCGGACAACTTTAGAAAAGGTTGAAAAAGCTCGGGGATAGGCTAAAAATAGCAAGTGGAAGTGAATTTTTCCGAAAAAAATCTAACATGGGTTTTGTGCAGAATCAAATTCTAAGACAACCCAGATCGACAAAATTGCGAAAAAACACAATTTAGGCCCGCATGCAAAAGGTTTTCGATTGAGATTTGAACTGGCAGTTAGGGGCATTGGGGGCAATTTTTCCCGCGAAAATCTGGAACATGGGTTTTGTGTAGAACTCGATTCTTAGACAACCCAATTTGATAGATTTGCGAAAAAATGTGTTTTAGGCCCACATGCAAAGAAAATTCTGGAAAAAAGCACAGTGCTCTAGAATAGAGGCAGCGGGGCAATTTTCACAAAATAATCTAAGACATGGGTATTATCGTTGATGCTGAAATACTCGAACCCAAATGATGCTTTTCTGAAGATTTTGCCGTTCTCTTTGACATGCGAAGAAAACCTAAGACGAGAATAGAGGAAATAAGACAAAAGATAGAAGTTTTGTGTTTTGTTTTAATCTTCTTCTATAGAAATTCGCCTATGCTTGAAAAGGATCTGATGAAATTTCCATGCAAATGGAAAACAAAGTCTGAAATATTCTTCTCCTGGACATTCTGAATTTGTAGCTACGAAGAACACTGAATTCCGACACCTGAAGCACCTTCAAATCATTTTTATGCTCAAGAAAAGACGTTTTTAATCAGCTCATAATGAGAAATAATGAACGCCATATGCAAAATATATAAGAAATTATCTTCAAAGGCGTGATAAATGCATGCAA